>OX352308.1:16922681-17132681 GCA_947086415.1 Pammene aurita
CTATTGTAGTGACATTTGTAACCCTTCTCACAAAAATACAGATTTACAAAACAGAAGAAAAAAATAGACACGTCACCATACTACGTAAAAGAAGACTATCCTGAGCATATCTTAAAAATAAGGAAAGAACTACAAGTGCAAGCACAAATAGAAAGAGAGAAAGGAAACAAAGTCACGATCAAGTATGACAAGTTAATCATACTAAACAATAAAAACGAGTCCAGAACACCGGGCAACAAGAAGAGAAACCTTTCTCTCTCTCCTCAAAACCACGGTCAAGCAGCATCAGCGCAGGCAAGCAAGAAAAATAAAATGTTTTCTGCCTCTACGCAAGCTGATCAGCACAAGGACAAGCCGAAGCTACGACCATTAAACAACAGCGATGGAGTAACCAGGCAAAGCATGTTGAACTTCCTCACTAACAATAACCCTTCTTCTCCGTCACTACAAAAAGATTCAACAAGCGCATAGCAACTAGCACCCCCTTCTCGAGCATCAAAACTGTCACAAATAAGAAACTATCTCCCACGCCGGCTGGTCACCGAGGGAGATTACGACCAAAACCCTCCAGAGATAATTAATACGACGGACAAACTCTACATCGCAACATACAACGTAAGGACGCCATCAACACATGAAAAGCTAATAGAATTATGGGATGCAATGAAAAACATACATTTCGATATAATGGGCATATGTGAGGTCAGAGGAACCGGGTGCTCAATAGAAGAATACGGCGAATTTATCCTCTGTACAATCGGAACAACACCCGGGCAATGTGGAGTCGGCTTTATCATAAAGAAAACACTGAAAAGCTCCATAGAAAGCTTCGTCGGATTAACTGAACGAGTAGCCCTACTAAAACTTAGGCTTTGCAACCATCACCTGGACATTATTCAAGTTTATGCCCCAACTGAATCAGCAGACGACGAAGACATCACGCGCTTCTACGACACCATTAACGAGGCATTGAAATTATCAGGAAACACGTAATAGTTATGGGAGACTATAATGCAAAAATTTGGCAACCAAAACCTGACGAATTTTTAATAACGAGGCACTATGGATATGGATCACGAAACGCCAGAGGAGAGAAATTGATTCAGTTCGCATACGAAAACAATTAATCCGTGCTCAATATTTTTTTCAAAAAAAGAAACAACCGAAGATGGACACGGAGGTCACCAGATGGACTTACAAAAAATTAAATCGATTAAATACATCTTATCGACCGAGCCAAGATGGTTCCAAAACATCGAAATTATCAACACCACCTACCCTTCGGATCACAGACTGGTATGAGGTACTATGCAGCTTCAGCTTAATAAAAAAAAGTAGAGCCAATTACAACAGCATACCCAAAAGTAGCCTGAAAACAGATAACGAAATTAGCGAATATCTAAATTCCTTATAGCATTTACAACCTGAACGTCTAGACTACGATGCAGACACAACAGTGCAACACTACCATGACAAGATACTACATACCATCGAAATAAGTCTTCAAAAAGCGCATCAAGAAGGAAAAAATTATAAAGGAAATTCAATCATTACCGATCACACGAAAAAGTTGATAAAACGCAAACAGGAGCTTCAGAATACTAAACCTAAAACACCAATAATGAAGAAAGAACTTGGCGCACTATATAAACTTACAAGCAAATGTATTAAAAACGACTACAGTAACCATAGACAAACAGTATTTAGCAAACACCTCGCTCTCAACGGAAGCTTGAAAAAAGCGTATAAAGAACTGAGAACGCATAAAAGTTGGATTGAAAGTATAAAGTCTTCGGGTCAAAGATCACACACTGTCACGTCACAAAAGAAACGAGATTCTCACTGCAGCTAGCAACTTTTATAGAGCATTATATAAAGATAACGACTCTACAATTTGTCAATCAGAGCAAGACACTACAACAGCTTCTGCAGAGTCCGAGATCGAAGCAATCGACCAAATCGAAGTAATTAACCACATAAAGAGATTGAAACTAGAAAAAAGCCCGGGCCCTGACAAAATAACGAACGAAGCAGTTAAGTATGCCGCATCTATCCTTGCCCATCCCCTTGCACACCTGTTCAACCTGATATTGAAGACAGCAATAACACCGAAACAGTGGTCGGTCGATTATCATACTTTTGTACAAAAAAGGTGACCCCAAGAACATTGGAAATTACCGCCCTATAAGCTTGCTACCGACCCTATATATGCTTTTCTCTACAATCTTGGAAAAAAGAATAGCCAAAACTATAGAAAAGAGCCAACCAATCGAACAGGCTGGCTTCAGAACCGGATTCTCTACAATTAATCACGTGCACACCGTAGAGCTCCTAATAGAAAAGTATCAGGAATTCCAGAGACCGCTCTACATTGCCTTTATCGATTACCAGAAGGCTTTTGATACTTTATCCCACAAATCTATTTGGGAATCATTAAAAGCACAACATGTGGAGCCCCAGCATATTAATATTTTAAAGCACTTGTACAAAAGCTGTATAAGTAGAGTACAATTAGAAACAACTGGCCCACCCATACAAATACAAAGAGGCGTACGTCAAGGGGACCCCATATCTCCAAAACTCTTCATTGCTGTGCTCGAGTCAGTATTCAGTAAACTGAACTGGGATAGACTGGGGATACTCATAAATGGTAAACACCTTCACCATCTGAGATTTGCCGATGACATCGTGCTACTTTCTGAAACCTTTCCTCAACTGGAACATATGATGTGTATAGAGTGTATATAGTGTGTATAGAGTGTGTACTCTACAAACAGCCAGCAAAGAAACAGGGCTTGAAATGAACTTTAACAAGTCAAAAATCATGACTAACTGCACCCAAATCCCACTAAAAATCGAAGATACTGAAATTGAATATGTCGAAAATTACACCTATCTTGGCAAACAACTCTCATTTGATAGTAAAAATAATCAACAAGAAGTCGATAGAAGGATCAAGATTACGTGGAACAAGTTTTGGAGCCATAAAGAAATATTAAAAAGTAAATTACCTATCAAGTTTAAAAAGAAGATTATGGACTCGTGTTTGCTCCCATCCCTCACGTATGCAGCTCAAACCTGGAAATTCACGCTGAAAATAAAAAACAAAATAAAAACATGCCAAAGAAGTATGGAACGCAGCATAGCAGGTATTAAAAAAATCCAGAAACTCCGACACACTGCAATCAGAAACAAGACGAAAGTGATAGACGCACTTGCATTCGCTAACAGAAATGGAAGTGGACAGGGCATGTCGCTAGGATGCAGGACAATAGATGGACAAATGTAATCACTAGCTGGTCCGGCCCATCTGGAAAAAGAAAGATAGGAAGACCATCCACACGATGGTCTGACGAAATACGACAAATCGCAGGCAAAAACTGGACTCAGGTAGCACAGGACAGAACGAAGTGGCTATCTCTGGAGGAGGCCTTCACCCGGGAAGGGGTTCTTGCATAAAAATAAAAGAAAAACAAAAAATAGTTTTAGCATTGACGAGTATGAAATAATAAAATATAATCAGAATTTTTTTATCTAGTAGATGAGATGTTATCACAAATTTTGTAATTAATTTGTTAAGTATAATATAATAGACATTGAGCGAATTTAATATCATAAGATTATTTGTGTTGTATTGGCAAGAAATAAAAGGCTTTTTTTTTACGTTAAAAAAAATAACAAACTAAAATAATATTTTAACACTCCAATAAAAAGCAAAACTTATATTAGCATATTAGTGACGTGACCAAAGAGAATATAATATCCTTGACGCTGTCAACAGTGTCAACGATAAATGTTGCCAACAATCGCGGTAGCGTTCATGATAAAAAAGAGCACCCAAATTATTGCGCAAATTGTGGCTCTTTTTCTATCATTATTAAATTTTTATGCTTTTCCTGTTTACATATTTAATTATTTTTATTGTAATTGTCATGTAATTGTGATTTGTCTTTGCGTCATGCTCCGTGACATCACTCACGTGTGGCCCCGGCGGAAGACCAGCGCTGGCCTACCAGGCTAGCACCATGCTGAGTCGGGGCCATTTCGTGGCAACCATATAATTAGTTATTATCCTTAGATTAAATATGTTTGTATGCATGTTGTTGTTGCCGCGAATAAATGTTTTCTATTTATATTTCATATCTGTGGCCAAATTGTATAAAATAAACCTCCAGTCTTGCTAATTAATGGACAACTAACCCTTTGCAGGCCAATCGCCCCAAGAACATATGAATCGGTAACTTCAAGCATAACATGTTTTCTCAATAAATTCTTGTCGTTTCAAAGTACCTTTCTTTCATTTCTAACGAAGCCCACCTTTCATCTTAATCATGTAGCAATTAGCATTAAAAAAATAGACAATAGCTTAAATATGCTTCCATAATGTAAATCTTTGTATAAAATAGTTTTATTAAAGGTATCGTTTTTGCCGACCATATATGTATTTCAAGAAGTAGTCATTTTGCGACAGAGTCATTTAACGATGTAGTCCTCATACTAAGTAGGTATTTAGAGTAGTGGGTTTTCTCCAACGTTGGCTTTCTGCTGTGTGTACATTTTCCGATGTAGACAAGTTGCACTGTAGGTTTTTAGGCGTCATAGACAGTTTGCGATGTAGTTTTTCTGCCGCGTTGGCATTTTGCGAGGTAGGTGTTCACTGATGGACCCCGACTTTTTATGCATCTTAATCGTTTGACAGCTGTCACGACACTGAGACATTTGAGAGTATGGTTTTTCCCATTTCGATGATAGTTTGGATGCTGTTTTTTTCAAAAAACTCATATACTCAGTCCCTAAGGCTCCATAACATGAGATTACTAAAGGTGTAAAAGAGGCTCTTAAGTCTTCCGTGGCTCGGTCATATTTTAGATGTTTTTCTCGGCTGTGTTTTTGTGCTGTTTTTTGCCATGTAAGGTTGCTGTAAGAGGAAGCGTCAGCATTTACAATGCGAACGTCGAAGAACGCTTTCCTTGCAGGTTCCCATATGCTATTTAGTAATAAGTCTCCTATAAGGGCTGGCTGTGTAGCACTTGCATCACGCATTATTGGTTCAACTGTGCCTTTACCCCAAGTTAGTTCGGCCCAATTCTTGCAATCGTCCCTATGTTGATCAAGTCGCCTTTTTTGCAGTTTAGGGCATGATTTAGGTCAAAATTATTTTCGGCCGGCGACTGATGATATATCTAGACGTAGAACTTCAAACAAACCGTCAGCGTGAAATTGGGAAACAACTCGATATACGCATGCTCACTACGCTGCCAATGAAACGCGTCAAAATATTAGTCTGTTTTCAATTACAACAATTACTCAAAATACGATTGGTCAATCGCAAAATGATTTTGCTGTGATTCGTCGTAGCACTGACACTTGAAAATGACAAGGCAACAGTGACATTGGAAACGCATTATTGGAGGACGGTTTCAGAAAATAGAGAGCAATTTTCGAATGAATATTTTTTGTTGTAAGAGGTTTGAATTTTATTTTAAAGTAAATAAGCAGATACTTGATCACTTTACTGGTTACTTGCTTAATACGTTTGCCGCAAGACTTTTAGGCGATTGTCACACCTCCTGCTTAAAAAAATCTTGCGGTCCGCACCTATGGTCGCCGTAGTACAGGAGGTTTACATGTCAGGGGGAGGCAAATGCCCCTGTATCCGCGCCTGTGTCAGATTGTGTAAGATTGTCCCATAATATTTTTTTTATTTTTATAAATACTATTTCCTTGTACAACATCCAATGAAGCTATTGACATATCCCCCTGTCACACTTCAAAAACTGATGATTTTGCAGTAAACTGATGCCCAAATAAGTCCTGAATTGTATTTTTAGGGTTCCGTATCTCGAAAGGAAAAAACGGAACCCTTATAGGATCACCTTGTTGTCCGTCCGTCCGTCCGTCCGTCTGTCAAGACCCTATTTCTCAGGAACGCGTGGAGGTAACAAGCTGAAATTTATATCAAATACTCAAGTCTACTGTCCCTTGGAGCTGTGAAAAAATCAAACTTCTAAGCCAACGCAATCAAAAGATACAGCCGTTTATGCCGCAAATTTACGAAACTCGCAAGGGAATCAAAACCTACAGGGTACTTCCCGTGAACTCAGACTCTTGAAATTTGGTACGAAGCAACGTCTTATAGCACAAATAAAGGAAAAATTGCGGAAACCAATTTTTTTGTTACATCATATAATAAAAATATTTTTAATGATTTTTAAGTTACTACCCCTATATACCTACAGGTTTGTAGGGAACTCTAGGTGCGCGAGTCCGACTCGCACTTGGCCGGTTTTTTTTTACAAATCCAGTTATTTTCAAAAGTTGTATTTCCATTTTATGAGTAAAATCGATTCTTACATTTAAAGCCCCTTGATCAGAGGCATGCTGTATACTATTAACTTTATCTGCGTGTTATGAAAAGTGAGATGTAAACATGTGCCTTAAATCAAAACATTGTATTTCATTAAAAAGTAATAAAAAAAATATCGTAAGAAATTTTAATGGATGTTCAAAAGTTGGCATAGCACCATCCCCATATAAAATTATCCGGTAAAATAAATTTATAACCATATGTTTTCGGTTTAACTTACCTATGAAAAGTGAGCCCGTCTTTTTTATTATGTTTTCCAGTTCTACTCTGACACCATTTTACGGCGCAAGAAGGCATGTTTACTAAATTATTTAATTTTCTAATAAACTTCACTACCACCGTGTCTCTGAACCGCCATTTGTAAACTAAACGGCTTGGCGGCTCAGTTTGTAAGCCCCGCCCCCCGCGGCTCACTTTTAGTGGGGTCATTTTGCAGAGCTACTTCATTGTCTATATATCCATCAGTCGCCGTTTTCGGCGCATTCGTCGCAAACCTGAGGAAGATTGCCGGGTTCTTGAGCGTAGCGTAAGGCAAGGGCGTCTTTAAATTGGGTGGCAGTAAGGTTGGTATTGTTTGCGGTGGTAGGGATGATTGACAGCCATTGTGAAGAGTTCGATTCAACTACTCTTTGGACACATCTTTGCATCTTACTCGGCAATTTGGATAAAACATCTTTACATCTATCACTCTCGTTCAAATGTCTCGTCAATTTGGCTACCCTCATGGTTTCTGCTGCATGAGTATGATGGGCTATTAGGTCCAGGTTTTCTGTATTTTTTATTGCGTGAATTAGTAATTTATTTGATTCAACGGATAATTTATAATATTCAGTGTTTTTTAATGGATTGTTAATGCCAAGACCGCCCAGCTTCACTGGCAGGTTGAATAGATCCTGTTCTATGGAAGTGATTTCTCTGTCAAGAATGGAAGGTATTAACGTTGACATTATCGTCTCGTTTAAAGTGTGAAATTCTTCGCCGGTTTTATCCATTACTGTTTGCAAATATCTCCACTCACATTGAAGTGATTTTGTGAAAGCTGTATAAACTAATTGCGGGTGTTTTTTGCTAGCTTTTGACAGTAGCCGTATGCAATTGGTCCATTCAGTTACTTTTTCTTTGATATATTCTTTTTGTTCGTTTTCATTCCCGATGACACTTATATAATCTCTTAGCTTCTTCGTTAGATTCATTTTTAATTATTACATAGCTTTTTGTGGGTTCTGCGAAGTAGCCGTATTTCGGTCCTTGTGTCATGAGTTTTTCCAGCCAATCTCTTATATTTTTAAGTTTACCAAAGCAGGCTGAGTCATCAGCATACCAATTTGGATATATTTGCCTCGATCTTTGCAGCTTTGAATAAGTGGCAAAATCCCGACTGCATACATTAGCATGGCTAACGGGTCACCTTGTGTTGTTCCTTCCTTGCTAAGGATAAAGTAATTAGATCCTGATAGGCAGATGACAGCGTATCCTCTATATGTATTAAAAAGAAATATTGCACAACGGGGCCAGTAGACTCTAGCATTCCAAAGGGCGATTGGGCGGCTTAATGCGTTGAAGGCATTTGCTGCATCTATTAAAAGCAGGCCTTGGTCGTCTTCGCCTTCATTAAAGCATTGGGTCATAGCGTGAATTCCACCTTCAATTCCTGATTTCATGCCGGCACAGAGCTGATCTGAGCCGCATGCTTGTTGAACGTCAGATCCTGTTGCGGTGGCCATTGCCCTTGCGATTATGCGTTGTAATATTTCGCCGATCCCAATTGGACGGACGCCTGGACATTTGTTTAGAGCAATGCCTCTTCTTGCCAACAGTGCTCTGATGCAGTCCCATTCAACGACTTCACTGCTAAGTCTCCTGGTTAGTGATGCGATTGCTTTCCGTAGGTCGGAACTGTGGTTACCAAAACGAAGAAGAAGTGATTTCCATTGTTCGGAATCTGTGCCGCTCGGACCTGCTCCACCAGACAATTTTCTAGCAACTTGTTCTATGTGGTTTGAAGTAATATCAACATTCACTATAATAGGAAGTTCAAGGTGATCTAAAAAGTCAGATAATTCTGGGATTGTTTGGTCTGGATGTTTTTCTTTGAATATTTCGTGTACTGTTTTGTTTTCCATTTTTTTCATTCGGATCTAAAATTCCGCCTCCTCATCTTCCTGTTATCCATTTATTTGCTTGTCTGATTTTCCCTTGTAGCATTAGGCGGCTAAATATTCTGACATCATGGTCTTCGTCCAGTTTCTGCTTGTTACTTGATGTAAATTTTGAATTGCAGAGTAGGGTTTCTGCAATCAGTTCGTCGTAATGTTCGGAATTCCACATTTCCATTCTTCTTTGAAGAGTTCTTCTGATATCATGACCTGATTTGACCATTGGATCTCTTTGAAGTATTGTACTACATAGAATGAATATTTTTTCAGAGTGTCCTTCTCCTGGCAGTTTATTTGAAAGTTCTTTAATTTCATTGGCTAGGAGTGTAGTTAATTGTCTGCCTACGTTTCCTTGTGGAATGCTGTACTGTTTACTGCGAAAATTTATAATTTTTTTCCAGCGTTCTCTCCAAATTGTGTCTGGGCCGCCTTCGCTATTAATCAGCCTTGCGTTAAATCCTTTGAGAAATAGGTTTTGGATAGACTCTGGTATTTGTGCTTTGTTAATAGGTAGATGAATTCTTACGTCTGATTGCCTTTTAAATTGGTTTAATGTAGTTGGTTGAAGTAGGTCTTGAATAGGTTCTGGCGTTTGTGCTTGGTTGATTGGTGGATGTACCGTTTCATCAGTTTGCCTTTCATTTGGGTTCGCTATGGTTGGTTGACTAAAATAACCTTGGTGTGACATGAGGATATGTCTTTTTAAACCTCTCTTCTTAAAATCACGGAAACATACGGGACATGGTGTTTTTGTTGTTGCAGATGATGAGGATGTTTCTGGCTGAGACGATGTGATTTCCGCATCGTCTCCACCGCCGTTTTCTTCCATTTGCTGTTCTATACACTTTTTGGTGATTTTACCTAAAAATTTGGTGATTGAATCCAAAATATAATAGAAAATATACAAAAGAAGTAAATAAAATTTAAATAATATTATTTGACATGACGTCTTGTCAATTTCGTTTTTCAAATAAATACCTTGGCATAAGGCCTGGGACACAAGTTTTTGCCATATTCAATCCATATTTTAAGACGTATGATTATTACATACGTATGATACACAAGACCGTATGTACAGCAACACAAGAAACAAAAACTTAACATAATGTAATCTGCTTGTATTACAATAGTCGGTTCTGGCCGTCGGTTCGTGTCACAACCCGTGTGTTGTTCCAGTAAAACACTTCGTAATTTGCATTAACACGTTTAATTTTGCAGATTAAGTAAATTATTTAAAATTAGCAATTTGGTCCGTCGAACCGGATAAAATATAATTAAATTACAATAATCAGTACCTCTACCACGAGTCATGTAGAAAATTCTGAATATTTTTCTATAGGCGTTGACGAATAATCGGGCTTCGAATCGTTTCCCTTCAGTTTCGACAGCAACACATACAAACGATCTATGCTGACATTTCATGTCGGATTACGTTTAGTGCGCTGCATACATCCGTCTCATAGGTAGAACGAGACGGATGTATGCGGCACGTCGAATGTGATCGGTCATGTTAACGCACTGAAGGTCAGTACAGTTTGTTATCGATAGGTTTTATTAAAACGTTACCATAAGACACTAATTTGACTTACGTCCCCGAAAAATACCGTATCGACTGTAGAAAACTCTTTCACTATCAAATTATAAGGTGAGATGTCAAAACGTGGTGAAAGTGAAAACCATTCGTATTTATTGTGTTATATTTGACGGAGGGGTGTCAGGAATATCCGTGGGCATTGGTTTATCCGTGTTGATAACATTAAAATAACACTTGATTTCAATTAAGGGGAATGTATTTAGCACAATCACAATTTAAAATCAACAAAACGTTTTAAATAGGGACGAATGCGAATCGATTACAATTCCAAGTAATAAGCCTTCAGGAATAACGCTTCAGGAATAACGCTTCAGGGAAACGTGGCGTATTCAGTACGAGGCTAACGTTCGCTCGCTATGGCGTTCCGAATCAGAATGACGCTGCGCGGGAGTGTCAGCCCCCACCACAGGCATGAACGAATGATTAACGAATGAAACTATTCGCAATCTGACTGACAGGTTCTCCAACCTAACAACAATAATGCCAGCCTCGTACCGACTACACCCAAGTTAACAACTTGACGTTTCCGTTTCCGTTACTAAATCTTTATTGCTGTCAAATTATTTCGGTAAACTGCCACCGGAAGCGCAAGTGGCGCAGCACGACGACACGGCCATCATGACATTTCACACGTCCTCGTGTGAGTCATCTGAAAGTGGAAAAATCACGTGCTCAGTAAATGTGTTTCTTTTTGCTCGGCTAACCTGACCAATTATGCGGTCGGGGTAGATAAAAAAAGGGTCACCAAAGACAGTCTTTTCAATCGATCTACATCGCAATTGCAATTGTACAAATGTACTGTGTCTAAATTACACTCGTTAAGTCCATAATGCTCACAATGACCACCATCATTATGAATTCATGACCGGACCACCATCTGATCATCTTGCAATGCTACACCTAGCAACGCCTAGCAACTCCAGATGCTACACCTAGCAACTGAGTCACAACGGCCACCCTCATCTGGTGACCATACAAACAACTGCCTTCATCCGGCAACGGTTCCAGTCGATGACACAGACCAAACGCACGCCACCACGTGTGGCCGCACTGCAACGGGAAATCTATGCCCGGTATTTTACGCCTACGTCTACGCTTGGCAAGTGAAACCTGATGGACCGTAACTGAGCATTATGAACTGCACGATCACACATTTTAATCATTACAACTACTATAAACAGTCTTTGGGACTTCAAGATGAATCGGTCACATCAGTAACATCATCGGTCATATCAATATCTAGTTCAGGGGAATTTAGAATTCAATTTTAAAAATAAACATCAACTTCAGCTTGACTCTCCAAACACCATATTTAAATCAAAACAAATACTTCGAAATACTTGTAACAAGTTGCCAGTTTCTTGGAAATACAGTCAGTCCTTTGACTCTAAAAATATGTGAGCTTTCTTATGAAAAACCCAGTCCGTTAGGACGCTTTCAGTCTATCGAAAGCTTATTTTTCACAGCAAAAGACAAAAAAATTCAAAATAAGATAAAAATCCAACTTTACTGACTAACTAAATATGACCGATCAAAACCATACTTAATCATTTTCCATTTTATCAAGAATTCTAAACAGAAGCTCAAAAATCCCAACGAAATGAGAACTGCACACCGTATTAACAACTGCGTTTTCACACGTGTTGACGTCTGTGCATCGAAGCCAACATCGATACCAGTCATCGCTGCTCACACAGGGAGCTTCTGTCACGCCATCCGCGACACGGAGGCGCCAACCAGCTGCAGGGAGGCTGTTTTTCACCACAGCGGACTGGAAACATAAAATTGTGTGGCATCAGTTTCATCATGTAAACTAAACAAAAATGTTATCATATTTGCTACCACAGTGAAAACAAACTGCATATTTCCAAGGTACAGGGAGCTTTATAATGTTTGAAAATTTTATTAAATCCATTTGAATCGATTGTGATTCTGTTTATTAACCAACTTGTATTTCAGATAAAAATTAACTTTCCATTTTATTTAAACAAAAGCGAAACTTTAAACCAGGAATGTCAAAGGCGTCAAAACTATGACTCATTATGTGCTTCAGTCATTATTCTCAGACTCAAAGTTCAAGTCAAAATAAAGTGATTGGAACGAAACCTGTCCCTGTTTTTTTTTTCACTGCACTGAAGACTCAGCACTGCTTCTTTGCTGCTCAAATGCCAGCAAGTCGTGTAGGCTCAGGTGACAGGCGAACTCCCTCCAAGGCTCCACCATACCAGTGGCCGCTTACTGGCCAGAGTATTGTCCATTGTAGCACACTGTAACATATTTTTTACACGCGTAGCACATGTTTGCACCTTATGCTCAAATAGGAATCTAGTATTTTACTACAATTTGGTAATGGACAATATTTTGATCGCAATTAGTTTACCACACTACGTTCTAGGATATGTGATCTTATAATCAGACGACGTATCAGCAAGCAGGGACCTTAAAATTCAAGCTTTAGTTTCACTTCTAATGAAAACTTTGTTTACTCCATAAAACTTTACATACGAGCAGTCAAAATTACATAAAGTAATCACACTAATCAGTCATCACAACCAAACAACAAAATGAGTGGAACTCACCAGGTTTTTTCACCGAGAGGAAGACACATAACCTTACTAGTACCAGTACGTGTCTATTGACGACACAATCCAAAACCACGCCACGGGGTTTTGCATGCGGGACATGAAGTCTACCATCGCAGACGTGTCGTGTTTGCCACGTAACGCTCTATGTGGGCAGTGACCACGCCTATCACATTTGAAGGACTTCACATTGCTGCTAAATCCAGGCCGACTTCTTTTAGGATCATGGCCAGTAGAATCTTCGCTCGGTAGTACCTTGCGTTTCAGGAAAGACACGGGTTTAAGTTCCTGTTGCAGTTGGTTGCGGTCCTTAATGTCGGTTGTAAAAGATAACCTCTGAACACGTGGTTCGTTCTGAGAAATGTGTGCTAACACAGTCGCTATAGCAATCTGCTCCGTCGAAATCCCGTTCCATCTTGACATGATTGAAGTCATGAGCGAGGCAGCATAAGCGGTAAGGTATTCACTTTCTTTTGACTTACTGCCATGCAAATTTATCAAAAATGATGCTGGTGTTTCACGGCTGTCGTACCTCGTTATAAAAAGGTCCTTGAAGTTGCTCCACGTCATGCCAGGGAAGGGTACTGTTGATAGCCACGTGGACGCGTTTCCTTTCAACGCCCGGCTGAGAGCGATCATCAACGGTACGCCATCTTGTTGTTGATCACTGATGCACATGTCGGCGGTAGCTATCCAAGCACGTGCGTCGATATCCTTCTTGCTAGGATCAAAATCCGGTAAACGTATTTCACTTGAAGTCGTTGGTTCTTTCATGGCTTTCACTAGCGCAAGGAAATTGCGATTCTGTTGTTCGAGTAACATTCGCCATTTTTTATCATCACTCGCGCTTGCCAAAAAGTTACGTTGTGCGACGCGGGGAGATCCCACTTCTGATGACGGAGGGGTGTCAGGAATATCCGTGGGCATTGGTTTATCCGTGTTGATAACATTAAAATAACACTTGATTTCAATTAAGGGGAATGTATTTAGCACAATCACAATTTAAAATCAACAAAACGTTTTAAATAGGGACGAATGCGAATCGATTACAATTCCAAGTAATAAGCCTTCAGGAATAACGCTTCAGGAATAACGCTTCAGGGAAACGTGGCGTATTCAGTACGAGGCTAACGTTCGCTCGCTATGGCGTTCCGAATCAGAATGACGCTGCGCGGGAGTGTCAGCCCCCACCACAGGCATGAACGAATGATTAACGAATGAAACTATTCGCAATCTGACTGACAGATTCTCCAACCTAACAACAATAATGCCAGCCTCGTACCGACTACACCCAAGTTAACAACTTGACGTTTCCGTTTCCGTTACTAAATCTTTATTGCTGTCAAATTATTTCGGTAAACTGCCACCGGAAGCGCAAGTGGCGCAGCACGACGACATATTTATATATTATTAGTTGACGAAATAATATCGACAAAGCCTTATATTAAGCATAATTTGTTAAGAAGACTGCATAGTATGATAACTGGAACTGGAAAACGAAACGGTAAATTTCAAGCCGATATGAGAAATTGAAATATCCACATCAACACTTCAATAAGAATAATTTTAGAAAAAAAATTTAGACCCAAGAACTGCTGAATATTTGTGAAATTTATGTATTAATAGTCAATTAAACTGATTTTAAATCGACAAAAATACCAACTCTAACCTAAAATGAATGATAAGTAGTTGAAATTTGATATGATAGTTATAAACACTTTCATTTTCAATCATAATAATTACAATGAAACTGTGAAAAATAACAAATAATATTGAAACATCTTTTACAGGTTCTTATGCATCATTCATTTCTGATTGATTGCTGTAGCAGCTAACTTATCACCGGCAAGGCAAACTATTTATCCCAGGAAGGTGTATTACTTTACATTCAAGAAGTAACAACTGCGTCACAGGCCGGGATCTTCGAATTATTGCATCCAAGTCCTATAAAATAGTGCTTACTTAAAAGACATCCAGATTTATACAGGGCACTTTGAAATTATAATGTACAGAATTATATTAAAGATTTATTTATTGCGAAATAGCCTTTTAAAGTAACATTGTCACAAACTAGAAACTTATAAGTACTACTAACAATTACTCGTACGTGTAACTTATAAATAGAAATAAAATCATAATTATGCAAGAAGCGGCAAAGCCGCAATCCTGCGTTGTGTTATGTATGAAAACCGGCGGCTTGCTGGAGCATCTTCCCTTGTGCGTTTGTTAGGTCGTGAGGCTCCGTGCCCCTTGCTTCATGGATCGATTGCCTCGACACCAACAATAGTAAGACGAACGACAACTATATTTAATAGTCTTGTAGTGATTTCGGATGTCGGGCGCCGCTCCGGCTTGTTTGCTGGTAAATAAATTAAAGGACTTCGCCAACGTGTCGGCGTCGACGCAGGTGGGATGGTAACAGTAGCGCACTGCCTATACTTTAGAGAATCAACAACATCCTGAAAGGGTAATACTTATCCTTTTGTGATTATACAATAGACCTAAATAATAAGAAATAAACCTATGATCCACTATGATCACTAAAAGTCGAACTGTCATGTTGACAAAATAACCAAATAAATTAAGAATCACCTAACACTTTACATATGGACGTAGTTCTACTCAGAGAAATAAACCAATGGAGTGGTAATTGTCAGGCGTCCCCATCTGCCAAAAGTACAAGACCACTGGTCGTAGCTGTTATATAAAACTAGTTGTCGCGCGTCAAACGCCATTCAATGAATGTCAGTCAGCCCGGAACGATCTGAGGTAAAAATGCCGAATTGCTGCTTGTTTTCATGTAAGAAAAGATCTGAATTATCTAGTTTACATAAGGATAACGTTTCTTTTCATCTGTAAGTATAATTACGTCTAAATATCATCAAATAGTGCACGAAATTAGCAAAAAACTAAAAAATATTGTCAATCAAAAAGTGTTGCCACTTAATGGTACTACATCTGCTTTAGGGTAATTTATAAACTTGACTCTTCATACTACATTGTACAATCGGGTTCATAATTGCATACCCAATTTATCAATGAATTCATTCATAAATTGGGTATGCAATTGTGAACACGATTACATCGAGGGAGGTAAGTGAAATATTGCAAACAAGAGTAATCGACTCCAGTGCGGCAGAAATACGTCCGCCATTATGTCATTCATTGTCATTGTTATGACAGGTTAGGCAATACACTTAAAAGATACTCCGTGGGTTAGGAAGAGACCCATTCGGCATACAGCCATAATTGTAAAGCATTGCTCTGTTAAAAACGCAGTGTGTCTCTGAGTGTGTGTTGTTATTAAATTGTTTCTAAACATATTTTAATCCACTTTTAAATTATTCAAATTATATATTATTTTTAATCATTAACAAAAATGAAAAGATTAACGTCAGTACTTCAAAGGTGAAACTCATTCACACGCATAGCTTTTTAAATTATATATGTCGTCGAGGACCGCCGAGGGCAGGGCGGTAAGGTGATTTGGAACTCAAAAAACTGACACTATCAGGATAAACTAGCCTATAGCACATTACGCACGGACGCACGGTAATGAAATAAAACATAAACACTGGTTTAACTACTGTATTGAAATCAAATCTTTTTAAAACCGTATTATGGGAAGGGCAATAAACTACTACTGGTTCGGAAAGGAGCCCCAACTGAGAAGAACCAGCGTAAGAAACTCAGCGTATGTGCTTGTAGTACGGCACAATAGCTGAAGTTTGTCTATGGTCTCAAAAATACAGCTACCATAAACAAATTTCTGTTTTAATAGACAAATTTTAGCTAGTGTCCTGAATTCCGCACTGAATTCCGCTCTAATCTGTGGCGCCCCTTAAGTGAAATATACTTGTAGATGCTTGAAATAACGATATTCCTGTTTAGAAATTAATTCGTTCCTTTATTTTCACCATACATTTTATGTAGCATTTTAATTTTGTATGGATTATACTTTATTTATTATAAGGTACGTTATACACACTTATCCCCTTAAATAGGCACTTTTAATTTCTGACTCTGGTATCACTGTACCTAACAGATAAGTTTTAGTGATGGGACAGCACACAAATAAATGTTGATATTAACATTAGCAGTATGTTATACTTTTTATTTATAATAGAAAATGAAGAAGAGATAATAGAAATAGAAACACAAATTGGAAACAGATGCCCATTACAATCAAAATATCAACTGCGAAGGACATCATTGTTCATTACAGTGAAAAATTCACTGAGGTGGATAGAGGAACGTCTAGTGTAATTGGAAGTTATTGGAACGGTAATCTAAACACGTGGGTTCGAATCCCGTGATGTTCCAGAGTTCTTTGCAGTTCAATGTTTCATTGTAATAGTTATTTGTTTCCAATTTGTAGTATTTTCCACTAAATTTAAAAGCAAAATTCTGTGCCCCTAGTGAAAAAGGGTATAAGTCTGATTTTGGCCAATTTGAGTTATATATACCAAAAAAATTCAAAAAAAAATTCGCGTCGATTGGTGTAAACGGATCTAAGTTATCTTGTAAATTAACAAAGTTACGTTCGTGTTAAAGGGTATAACTGACACAAATGACCATGACGCGATGGGTACATATTGACATATATTCTTATAAACAATAAAAGCATATTATTATTTCGTGACAAATGGTATGAGTAAGGTTACATCTTACGATTTCGTATGTTCTTTGTGTTTAACGATATAACTACACTTATCTGTTTTAGGAATGCTTAGTGCTTAAGGATCGATGTCTACTTATATCGGGTTACACTAATAACATGACATTACTAAGAGAACCCAGTCACCTTAAATCCGTATTCACGCCTTAATTTTGACAGTTGCTTGCGCAAGTCGACTTATACCGCCATAGGTTACAAAAATTACGTGTAAAACGATACAAGTGTAAATGCGATGCCCCCGCGCACACCAGCGGAGCGCTCAGTCGCCTTTGCGTAGTGATGAGAGAAGGACGTGCTTACATTGTTCGCGGACCGCAAATGACGACGACGACGACGGGTGAGTTGTATCCCTTTTCACCTAGTTTTAAGATATTATCCGACAGGTTATGTCTACACTTTAAGGATTTATATTTACTTATACCCTTTTACACCAAGCAAGTTTTGACTTATATTGAGTAATGTTTGAATAAATAAA
Source organism: Pammene aurita (assembly GCA_947086415.1). Taxonomy (NCBI): domain Eukaryota; kingdom Metazoa; phylum Arthropoda; class Insecta; order Lepidoptera; family Tortricidae; genus Pammene; species Pammene aurita. The sequence goes on from OX352308.1 coordinate 16,940,534, forward strand.
ACTAAAATGGATTAATTTCACGTAGTATGATTAAACAGTAATACTTATTTAATGGACAAATACACTTTAGTCGTTTGGCAATAATCTTAGTCTGCGCCATATTGGTTTGTTTTAACAATAAAAACCTACCGTGACTATAATTTTTCGTCAAATAATTTCGAGTGGGGTATCATTATTAACATATTTGAAAAAGTACTTGCAGTGCGATTACCGATTAAGGTTTGCGATTAGGCATTTCTCAATAATAGCATTACAATTCATTTAAAGAAATACACACGTTACTGAAGTCAAAATAGTAGATTTAAGGTATTTCTTTTATTTGTTACATCATTTTGTAATCTCTATGTAGATAATGAGTCTTGCGGACAAGGACCGGGGAGTGCCGAAACGCAAACTGGTTTTAATCGTATTTTCATAGGCATTGTTTGTATGTGTAAATATTATTTTATTTATTAGTCGTTTTGTTTGTAGAATGGCCGGCAGAAATCGTATTCATCGAATGCTCAACCTTCTTGACAAGGAAAATGACATAAATAATACCAACTTTTTCACAAAAGATACTCAGCTAAGCCCTGAAAAACAGCCGGACAGCCCGAAGCCCGGTTGCTCCAAAGACTATCCGGCAGAATTCCTTACTCAGCTAAACCTTGAAAAACAGCCAGACAGCCCGAAGCCCGGTTTCTCAAAAGACTTTCAGGCAGAATTTCACACTCAGCCAAGCCCTGGAAAACAGCCAGACAGCCCGAAGCCCGGTTGCTCAAAAGACTTTCAGGCAGAATTTCATACTCAGCCAAGCCCTGGAAAACAGCCAGACAGCCCGAAGCCCGGTTGCTCAAAAGACTTTCAGGCAGAATTTCATACTGTAGATGATTTAATTCACCACAATATTGAAAATTCATCAGAAATTGGGGAAATCGCAGATAATTTCTTCACTGATCGCGATGAGGCATACATGACCTGCTTTGATTTATTGTTTAACTTAGTAGACTCCTTGCCATGCTTTTATATAGACTATAGTTCAGACAGCAGTGATGATTATGTTCCTGATACTGAAGAAAGTTCTGATTCGGAAAGAATTGTACAGAGGTCTAATAGAGAAAACATAGTTATACCTGATTCAGAGCCAGAAGGTTCTTTTTGGGATAGAGTTGGTGTCAAAGAAGGACGAAAACGCAAGCCGCGGAAAAGTGAAAAAGAGAGAAGAAAGGACAGGGAAGAGAGAAAAAGAAGGAGAAATTTGGGTCAGAATTATGACACAAATAAAGGGAAACAAGTTAAAGAAAGAGAATTTCAGCAGCTTGAAGACTGTAGGATGAAATGTGCTGTAAAAATACCAGAAGAATTTAGGAAAAAAATGTTTGAAATTTACTGGAGTTTAGGAGAGTATGGAAAAAGAGTTCAATTTATTGCCAGTTTAATTAAATTGCAAGAGAAAAAAACACAAAAAGTTAACGCAACAATAAACAGACAAGTTTCCAATTACTATTATTTGACAATGCAAACTGAGTCCTATCAAACTTGTAAGGGTTGTTTTCTTAAAACATTTAATGAAACTAACAAGTTTGTGCAAAACGTTGCCGAAAAACTTAAGATTAATGAAGGTCTTGTACCTGATTCACCCAGAGGAAGACAGCCAAGTGCAAACAAAATCAGCGATGAGAGGTTAGAAGCTGTGAAAAGTCACATTTTGTCGTTCCCTGCGTTTGAAAGTCACTATGGCAGATCTAAAACTAAGAAAAAGTTTTTAGCTCCACATTTATGCTTGGCAGATATGTACAATGCTTATAAAGAAGTTACAGAAAATCCAGTGTCCGAAACAATATACAGCTGGGTATTTAAAAGTCAAGACCTTTCGTTTAAAAAACCGTACCTGGACACATGCTTAAAATACGATAAACTTAATATGGAAATAAAAGCGTGTGAAGAGGAAGAAAAGGCAGCAAAAATAAGACTTAAAGAGGCTCATGTCAGAAATGCAGAAGGCATATACGATAGAAAAACTTCAGACAAGGAGATGTCGATAGAAAGTTCCGAAACGTTTGTGGCTGCGTTTGACTTACAACAATGTTTGCCGACACCATACTTAAAATCAGGTGCTGTATTTTATAAGCGCCAACTATGGACCTTTAACCTGACCATAAGGAATTGCACAACTAATACGTCCTATTGTTTTATGTGGCATGAGTCTATCGCTGGAAGGGGAGGTAATGAAATTGCATCCTGTGTGTATAATTTCATTCTTAACCATGTCCCAGACGGAGTGAAACATTTAATATTTTACTCGGACTCGTGTTTCGGACAAAACAAAAATTTTTATATGGTGGTCATGTATTTACTCGCGTTACGCAACCATCCTAGCTTGCAAACAATAACACATAACTTCTTTGTACCTGGACATAGTCATATGGAGTGTGATGTAGATCATGCACTAATTGAAAAAGAAAAAAAGAAAACCCAAATGGACCTACACCACCCAAGAGACTGGTATCAACTAGTTCGCACATGTGGAAAGCGGCATTATTTTACAGTGACTGAAATGGATAGGGATCTGTTTTTAAATTTTGCAAGTCTACTTAAGGGACCGCTGGTACAAAGGAAAATTAACGAAGACAGAAATAAATTTAATATTTCGGAAACTGCCACTTTTCGTTACACACGGGAGGATTTTCCTAAATTTCAGTACCGGGGATATGAAAGCGATAAGTGGAACACTGTATCTCTTCTTAGAAAACGAGGGAAGTCTCCAATGCCAAACAATCTTTTCGAGACTGAAAACATTCCTCGTTGTTACAACGAGCCGTTACCAATATCGGTAGACAAAAAAAGAGACTTGATGTTTCTCCTGCCTTTGATAAACTCTAGCGCGAGATCTTTTTATGAAGATTTGCCTTTTTCTGAGAATGTAAGAGACACTCATCCGTTGGAACCTACTGAACATAATGAAATTTAACTGATAATAATAGTAAATAAAAAGCTCTTATGAAAATGTTGTAATACTCTTGTAATGTGATTGTTTTTCTTAGAATCTGTTGTATTATTATGACTTCTGAAGAAAATTGTTTGGTTTTGTTGTTAAAAAGTCTTCTGGAGGAAGAATTTATTATTTTTTCTAATTAAAACTATCAAAAAACGTGCCTTTTATTTCATTTTATTCCGTGAAATTTCGATACAAATCAAAAGAACTATTAATATAACTCTTTTTAAATCCAATTAAAATTGACTGACATGATGTGAAAATAGGTACAAGTCGATATTTTTGTACTTAAATAAAAAATGTGTATGTCATGTCATACTTATTCATTAGACAACTAAACTTTAACTAGGAAGTTTATTAAAAAAACTAACACAAAAAGAGTTATTTTAAAAATATTTTAATGCATATCTTTTTTCACTTATATAAAAAGTACGTGAAAAGAGGGACTACTTTAGTTATATCTCATAAAAGCTTAAAATCAAATGGGTACAAGTCAATTATTTTATTAACCGTTAATTTTATACAAAATCCAATAATACTACATAAAAGAGAGCATTTTTTATACTTAAACTGCATTTAAAGTTATATTTCATTTTAAACTATTACGGCACAGAGCGCTGTAAAACATTCTCCTTTTGTTTTTTCGCTCTCCTGTAAAGTAGCAATTTTCGACTTGTATCGTTTTTCACTAGGGGCACAGAATACACATCAAAATATTAAATTGATAATATAAAAGTTATTCTGAATCAGCTTGCAAGATTTGTCCTGAACAAATAGACAAACTAACTTACGTAGAATACTAACATTGTAAGTAATATGCTGGTAGAAAAACTTGATATTTAATCACAACTTAACATTATAATTTTATCAATAGCTAAACCTTATACTTGGTAAAGAAACAAAAATATATAACTAACCTACGATCAATGTTTCACCCTACACGTAATCCCTGGGTGGTGCTAAAAGAGTTCTACTGTCCTACCTGGACCTCGCAGCACTTACTGGATTTTCTTCATCGTCTGCTTTCCCACTACCCTAGGGAAGAGATGCCTATCTATATCCAGTGACATGTAGGCATACGATAAATAAATCTACGATAAAATGTGACATTTCCAAGTCAAAGGTACATCATTATCGGTTGTCAATAAGGCGTTACCTTAAAAAAATCATTTATAATTAAATCATTTATAGAAATTAACTCTATTAACAACCGACAATGATGTACCTTTGACTTGAAAACATCACAAATATCGATACTTAAGTATATTATTATCGACGCGTTCCTCGCACTGTGTACGTTTACTTAAAGATGACATTATCTCGTTCACGGACAGGTTGTCTGTGTCTGTGTTTATACTTTGTGAGTATATTTTATGCTAGTGTTTGATAATTTTATCGTGTGCGTGTGTAGCGACGTCAATGGAAAATGCATTAGTGTTAACAGTATTTGTGTGCGTTTCCTCGTCCCCCGCGCCGAAATTGGCAGACTTTTTCTGATAGAAATTAGTGCGCGTCTCGCATCCGGTTGGTTTAATTATCAAAGTAGTTCTAGGACGTTTTAAACTAGTAGTGTTATTTGTACATTTGAAATTTCATCAATTTGGTTTTCTTAGGTAATCCTATATCCTACGACGAAATAAGTATATGGATGGATGGATGAAGTACTGACAGCTTTCACCCCTTTTCCTAGCTTTGAATATGTATGACGAAATACGTAATTTCCCTGTTTAAAAAAAGTTGCAATCGGTGAACATTATGAAAAAATAGTAAAAATAAAGATCCTGACGAATTGAGAACCTCCTTCTTTGAAATCTTGAAGTCGGTTGATAACATTTTATGCGTTAAAAGTCACGCGCGTTTAAATAAGGTAAAAAAAAGGCTTACTGTCATAACTTGTATTTCCCGGCTCCGATGGCATGAACCGTAAGCCAGGAACAATTTCATGACCAATCGCAAGGCGTCCCAGGCGGTGATAATTTTGAAGTGGTGAAGGACGAAGTATAATGATGACTCGCGTAGGTCAGCTGTCGCTCCGTTGGTGGGTTGCGGATCGTCAGTATTTGATGCTCTTATTATCAGGAAAATCGTCAGCCGGCTGTATTGAGGTAGAAAGACCGTCTGCTGATACCCTAACTACCATGTATTCATGTGACTAGTTTACGGTCTTTTCAGTGCTATACAGCCGGCTGATGATTTTTATTTTATTTGTAATAGCATATAAACTATCACCTGCTTCAACTGGGACGCGATGGTCATTTTATTTTATATATATTTTATGTGAGAAAATGGCTGCCGTTCCTCAACCCACTCAAGGAACGGCAGCTGACCATCACGAAGCTTGATTATTAACCGCCCAATTTACCGCTTGGGACACGATAACCAACGGAAATTATTCCTGGTTTACGGCCTAGCAAGCATATTAAACACCCACAAAAAGTAGGGTAATTTTTCAGAGCTAGTACGATTTCTATGCGTATTGTTGTTCACTGCTCATATAATTGTCTATTACAGTTCTAAACCTTCAGATAAAATGTACTTAGGAAGTAAAACCTTTTTGGCTTACCTACAATCTGTTTCGGTTGGTGTGAAGGATGTGACGTTTGTCACGTCACGTCACTTTGTAAAGTATTGAAATCTACACAAACGAAACAAGCAATCGAACTTTCGTGAGCGAATTGCATAAATGATAATTTAACTTATGGTATGGCAGTAATTTTTAGTTCTATAAGTGACCGCTAGAGGCTCTGCACAAATTCTCCATACAAATAATTTACGAATTCGTGAACGAATCTCGAATTGGGCTTATTTGCATGACTCGTGGTAGAGGTATTAAAATTACTACTTCACATAAAAATGAAGATAACGATATCGATATAAAGATATTTCACATTCAATAATTTCCTTAGTATCGTAGACCCGGATAGAATGTAATTAAATTACAATAATCAGATTATTTAAAATTAGCACTTCACATAAAAATGAAGATAACGATATCGATATAAAGATATTTCACATTCAATAATTTCCTTAGTATCGTAGACCCGGATAGAATGTAATTAAATTACAATAATCAGATTATTTAAAATTAGCACTTCACATAAAAATGAAGATAACGATATCGATATAAAGATATTTCACATTCAATAATTTCCTTAGTATCGTAGACCCGGATAGAATGTAATTAAATTACAATAATCAGATTATTAAAAATTTGCACTTCACATAAAAATGACGATAATGATATAGATATAAAGATATTTAACATTCAAATGAATGCTTTTGAAATTATATAATTTAAAATCATCTCTTTAAAGTCTATCCTGCCAGATAAGTGAAAAAACAAGTCAAAACTTTTACCAAATTGCTTACCCCACATGTGGATAAAATGCGGTTTTCCCACCGCTTTCTAGGGATAAGTAAGAGTTGGTCAGTTAAAATAAAGCGTACAGTCACGTCTGAAAATATGGTTTCATTTAATGTGACACAAATATGTACACTCTACACGACTCTATTACCTAGGCATAAGGTCTGGGACACAAGTTTTTGTCATATTCAATCCATATTTTAAGACGTGACCATACGGTCACCAATGATACACAAGACCGTATGTACAGCAACACAAGAAACAAAAACTTAACATAATGTAATCTGCATGTATTATAATAGTCGGTTCTGGCCGTCGGTTCGTGTCACAACCCGTGTGTTGTTCCAGTTTGTACCGAACTTGTATGAGATGCAGTGTGCAGCATAAAGAAGCGCCTGCTGTTTATTTTGTCCTGGGAAAGTAGACTATATATTTGTCTCACCCCATCCGACTTTGCAGTGTTAATTTCCCTTGAACTAAGTTCGCTAGTATAAAATCGATAATATACACGATTTTATTGTAAAAACACAAATCCCTATTATTTTATGACTAAGCATCCAAGCAAACCATGTTTTCATTTTCAAATATTCTCTAGAGGATACATAAAAACGGACCCAAAGGCTCACAAAAAGGTTATACATTGAGAGATTAATTACCTAATGAATGAGTAAATGCCAAAGGTCTGCTTCGATAAAATGAACTGAAATTATTATTTATGACACTTTCTTTGGGCATTCATAAGGAAAGGTCTGTTCTCATAAAAACGCTAAGTAATATTATTGGTGATAATTTTAAAAAGGATTATTTATTAGTGGTTTTTTACGATAAAAGATAAGATTTCACTTGGTACAATATATTATTTAATGTTTAACCTTTCAAAATGTTGCATTGAATAGATAATTTCAAAGTATGAATCTGTACCTCTACCACGAGTCATGTAGAAAATTCTGAATATTTTTCTATAGGCGTTAACGAATAATCGGGCTTCGAATCGTTTTCCTTCAGTTTCGACAGCAACACATACAAACGATCTATGCTGACATTTCATGTCGGATTACGTTTAGTGCACTGCATACATCCGTCTCATAGGTAGAACGAGACGGATGTATGAGGCACGTCGAATGTGATCTGTCATGTTAACGCACTGAAGGTCAGTACAGTTTGTTATCGATAGGTTTTATTAAAACGTTACCATAAGACACTAATTTGACTTACGTCACCGAAAAATACCGTATCGACTGTAGAAAACTCTTTCACTATCAAATTATAAGGTGAGATGTCAAAACATGGTGAAAGTGAAAACCATTCGTATTTATTGTGTTATATGTATATATTATTAGTTGACGAAATAATATCGACAAAGCCTTATAAGTATTAAGCATAATTAGTTAATAAGACTGCATAGTATGATAACTGGAACTGGAAAACGAAACGGTAAATTTCAAGCCGATATGAGAAATAGAACTATCCACATCAACACTTCAATAAGAATAATTTTAAAAAAGAAATCTAGACCCAAGAACTGCTGAATATTTGTACCGTGTGTTGACCGACACGGCGGACAAGTGGACGTTGACAAATACTCTAGGCTCACCTCATTTCCGCGTATACTCGTAGTTTTAAGTGCGTGCGGCGACTCACAGTAGAATGGAGGTAAAGGACGAGGTAGCGACGCTGAGGGAGGAGATGGCGACCCTTCGGGCTAATCTCGAGCGACAGGCGACCGAGATCAGTACCCTGAGATCCGAGAACGATCACTTGCTTACGGATCTCGGTAAGCCTGTGGCTCGGGCGGGCCGTAGTACATCTTGCGCCCCTCAACGCTCGACATCAAAGCCTCAAGCATCCAGGCCCCTACGGCAACCCCGGCAGTCACTTTGCCTGCCCCGGCCCCTCCGGCCACCATGGGACCGCCGCCGCCCCCGCCGGCGCCGACGGCCTCCAAACCTACACCCCCTCCCCCTGCCCCTAAGGCAGTCCTGCCGCCCTCTGGGTGCGCTCGTAAAAAGAAACCCAGTAAAAAGGCAGCCGCGTATGTCTCTTTGTCCCCTCCAGCCCGTAAGGCTTCCCCTGAGGGTATTAGCGTGAGGAAATTCCGGTCACGTTCGCCTAGGACGCGTTCCTACGCGCGGAAAAACCGGGACTCCAAGCGCACCCCCAGCTTGTGTCCAACCCGCTCTCTGACTCGCGTACTGACTGACGATGAAAACAGGGACCTTCTCTACTCAACCGACGATATGGACACAGACACTGACACCTCAGGTTGGGAAAAAGTTCGCAACCGCAAGGGTAAACGTGCGCGGGCGAAGTCTCCAACGTCTTCGGCGCCGGCGCCGAAGGCGCCGCGGACTCCCTCCGTCTCAGCACCCTCTGTGCTGGCCCCTCAGACCCGTAGTGCCACTCCGGCAAGAGACGGCGGGTATTCGACAACAGCTGCGATCCCGTCGAATCCTACCGTCGCAGCACACTCTGTGCAGGCCCCTCAGGCCAGTAGTGCCCCTCAGGCAAGCGGCGGCGGGTCTTCGGCACCAGGGATCGACCATAATAGGCTCGGCTCGATGGTACTGGTCGATGTACAGCGATGGACCACTGCTCGGGCCATGGCCCAGCAGAGGGGCATTGCCATACACCGAACGGATCTTCAGACCGAACCCTATTACGGGCTTAGGATCACGGTCCATGGATCCAAGACTTACCGAGCCCTGGCCAGGCTCTTCGAGGAACTCAAGCTGTCCTTCAACCGGCGAACGTTCCCCGAAGAGAAAGACCACAGGCCATCATCCGCAATGTACCTAGGTTCTTTGAGGATGATGAGGTAAAGGCGGATTTTGTGAAGAAAGGAGTCAACGTTCGGGAGGTGTGTCGTCTCTATCATAAGTCTAGAGGCAAATATGATATTGTTCTGGTGAAGACTGATCCCAGTCCTAGCTCGCGTCAGGCTCTTCAAGCCATCAAGAACGTGTTAGGTGTTACGGTTAGGGTAGAAGCTCCCATCAAGAGGAACTACGTCACGCAGTGTCACAACTGCCAGAGGTACGGCCACAGCGCTCGTGGCTGTAACTCTCCCCCCCGCTGCGTCAAGTGTGCTGGCGACCACTCGTGTCGCAACTGCCCGCGTCCGAAGGGTTGCAAGTACCCGGTAGGCCGGCGGTGTATCAACTGCTTGGCATACCGCCAATTGGGGAGGCTGCCCCTGTGCTCCAAAGCGGAAGGACACCTCCGGCAAACCGAAGCCCTCGCAACTGAAGAGAACCGCGCCGGGCGTTCTTAAAATAAGAACGCTTCTTTACGTTATAAGCTACTAAAAGCTAGAGCAGCTATTGGAAGCTACTAAACGACGGTACAACTTAGAAAGCTGAAACTTAAAAGCTTAGAAAGCCAAAGTAGCTCTCTATGAAGGAAACCCTCTACCCCGTCTGAAACCCTGTAATACTAAAATGTTCTAAGCTCTGATGACTATACATACTTACCTCCTGAAAGGAACACTACAACCCTGCGTTAAATACTATAACCCCAATAATCTAATTTCCTATATAAACATGATTTGTCAGACAATTTCAGCGGTTTTTCCTAACAATGGCTCGTGAAAGTCTAGTAGTAGATCCCTAGTTATGTAGTAACCCGATAATTTTTAGGAAACTGATAAAGAGGTTGTTGAAACAAAAACAGTGATATTTATTTTAAACTTTATTTCCTATAAAAGGTACTTTACAAGGAAAAAATATTAAGTAAATAGGTATATAAAATTAATTAGTAAATTAAATTTATTCGGTTGTAAGTTCAAGTTGTTGATGCGGGAAGGTTAGTGGTAAGGCTGTAGAATGGTGTCAGGATCTGTAAAAGAAAAGGCTATTCGGTAGTTTCCACATAGACAAAGTCTTCCCAACATTTGTGGTAAGGATTAATGATAGAAAATTAACTTGTAAAATTTTGTTATTGACGATGTAATGATCTCTTGTCTTATTTGAATATTTTTTTAACTATAAGCAAATATAGTTTTTTGTTATTTAACCCCTACGCCTACAAGCGCTAATGTTAACGAATCCAGGCAGTAACAACTTTTCTAATTAGTTGTTTTTTCTGATTATTTTGATTAGATATAATTTTGCAAGTATTTAAACAAAAGTTAGGATGGGTAGCTGATGTGTGAAAGGTTTTCCCTTATCTACACGCCTGTAATCCGTGCGTTGGGGATTATTAGCTCAGAACCTGTCTACATTTTTTTTATATATTTTTATTTTGTGTTATTATTTTCTCTACTAATAACTTTATTAAGTGAAGCTACCAACGTTTCGTAACCTACACACCAGAGGAAAGAAACGCCAAGAAAACCTCTGAGATGCCTAGCTAATTAATTAAATCAAAATTAAATCTAAAATTCAACCAAAGGGACTGTGGTCATGCCGAAATAAATCATAGAAATATGTCGTGTTAGGCAGTTATGCTAATTCAAACTTCAAGGATAGGCAAATAGTATTGTACGTAGAGTAGGGCATTGTTTCTAACTACCAAACTCTTCATCTAATTATCAAATTTTACAGATGATGTACACTATTGAATTGAAAGCCTGAATTAACTTATGAACTATTTTCGTTCAGTTGTAGTTGATATGGATCCCCATAACTCACTCCAGCACGACTCAATCTCTCAGTTGAATTTCAATACTTTATTGTAGTGGCTTTCTCTTTGCCAATAATTGTATTTCCAACAATATGATAATATTTATTCATTAATTATTGTGAATGGCGATAAGGTACAAGTCTCACTATGTCAGAGAACATTGTTAAAATTTTCATAATATTTTTGTTTTACAACTCTATGTTGGTACAAGGTTAGATGCCTCTATTTCAGCTTAAAAGTAATAAATAATTTCAGTTATATAAATAGGCTCCTTCATAGAAGGATCAAGGTAGTGGTTATGAAGAATGAACATAATTGTTCAATGGTTAATGTCGGTTTCACTGTCATACATAAATAATGTTACAATCACACAAGTAATAATTACTTTAGTTCAAGTCAATGCTTATATACCAAAGCATACGAACCGTAAGTATAATAGAGAACACAATCTTTTAAATTCATAAATCAGGTACGTAAGACACGCTAAAAATCGTTCCCAAAATAGGGTAAACGTCTTAATATATACTCAATTAAATTCATATGCCGCAACCGCAAAACATAAAAATATCACGCATTCCGCAATAAAATTCGCAAACGTATAAAATTATAACGCATACGACATATAGGATATAGGATAAACGCATCCACAAACGTATAAAAATATAACGCATACGCAATATAGGGTAAACGCATCCATCCCTATTTCGTTAAATTCGTAAAATGTTACCGCATACTCCGATAAATTCCGTACGTATATATATATACATTGCATATAATAATTCAACCAAATTTCACATAAATTAAATACAAGAACCACAACAATAAGGAAGATGTTCATAATATAACAGTCAATTAAAAGCACTTACTCAACTCCAAGGCCTAAAGAGAATACACAGAAAAGAAATAAATTTTATCATTAAAGTGAATAAATTTTGCCTCACCAAATAAGACTTCTTTTGCTGGTTCTACTGGCAGCTCAGAGCGGGGCCTCGGTACTTGCAGCTCGGCTTGTAGACAGAAGTCGGAGTCTCGTGGTTCAGGATATGCTTCTAGCTCACGTTGGCAGCAGAAGTCCAGTCGTTCCGTAGTCCCGTAGTCAGGTTGGAGGCAAGGTGCTCGTAGATCTCAGGTCGGAGTCAAAGTGAAGTCAAAGTGTTCGCAGCTCTGGTCGAAGGCAAAGTCCTTCCCTACCGTACGCCCTTCCCTTATATAGTAATAAAAATTCCGTATCGATTCGTCCAATAGGATTGCTTGCGGCGTATTAGTCGAGTTTGGTATGCTTTCGACCACCATCTGAGCCGACAATTTTTCTCGGATTTGATCTAATTTGAACCTTATTGATCCTTTAGTTCATACTAATTTAAAGACCAAATTCCTATACTTAAGTGACCTAGTTCGATAATCTCCTATCTCCCATAGGGAATGTTTTTCTTGAATATCTATCCAATTATGCAATTTCCAATGAAAATTTATATGAAAATAGATGAAAACAATAGCCCCGCGTATGATTCAATAAGCCCCTGTAAGTATTAATATCTAATTTTCCCATAAAATGCCAATACATCTTTGTATACCAATTTGATTCTTAAGATCCCTACGCTACATACTTCTATAAGAAACAAGTTCCTATGAGCGCCCTACCCTTTTTGGAAATCCTAACCTCTAAGAAAACGATTTTCTTTAATTCAAACAAAAGTAAGTATTTCCTAAGGTGTATTTATATAATTTATGATGAAGATAATTTTTCTGCATATATTATGACCAGATCCTATCGGATTTACTGCGTATTTACTCCGTAAAATACCAATATATCTTTTATAAGAAAATTCGCTTTTTATCCTAATTTTCACCACTTTGCTTTATTTGTTTTGATCAAATTCGTGTTTTCCACACGTTCATGAGCTAATACTAGCCTAGAATTCCATCAAACACCAGTAATTTTAAAATCCTAACAATATTTTTACGACAATTTTCGATCATACAATTTGTTAATTTTAGCGTTTTACCGAATCGAACTCGTTATGTTTTATTAAAACAAAGCTCCCAACTTTATTTATTTCCGTTATTTAACTTCATAATGCGAGTTTTTATATAATATTCCCAAAATCGATTTTGGATGAAAAGATAAGTTCTTAGCTTTTTCACGCTTAATTCGTTCAATTTCGTTAATATACTTGCTGCAGTATAGCTTTAATTACTTTCCCTTTAATTTAAGTATCGATTTCTAACAATACTTAACAAACTAAAAACATAACCTCTCCATTTGGACAAATTTTCAGACAAATCTTAAATATTATTAGATACTACTTTTTGTTATTGAATAAATTATCAATAATACATTTATTCTATACAATAAACTACATTTCATATCGAAAATCCTATTAAAAGCATCAATTTTCATCATTACTTAACAAACAACCTTCTCAGTAGTCGGTCATTTCCATCCCTAGGTATTCTCACAATGAAAACATAAGAAACTGATGATAAAGCAATTTGTAATCAAAATACTAATTTCTAAATGGGTAAAAGAACCTGTCTATTTTACTAACAGTTTGTACTGTGTCATAAAATGTCTTTAGTAAACTATATATTTTTGTCCTTAGTACATATCTCAAGAATGAAGTAAATATTTCTAGAACATACTTGATATACAACCCCCTGCCATCCTATGAGTTTAATTTTACCTAATAATATATCCCCCATTGAAGGAATCGATCACAAGATTGCTAAAACTTTATGACAAATCTAGTGCGGTAACCAAATTACTGTTTGTCCACTGCAAATGGTACAAACGGATATTCAGATAATAATTCCCCAACCATTGCATACTTATCCTGTTAAGTTGTTATTCATAGCCTCTGTTCCTGTGAAACTAAAACATACATTAAATATCTACACAAGCTGCATATATATATTACATATGAATGCCACTTATGGTCAAAATGCCATTTTAAATACCCAAATAATAATGATAATAACCATTATTTCTATCTAAAATACAACTATGTAGAATACATAATTAATCAACCAAGATCATGAATGTTTCAAAATCTTGCCAATCAACGGTGAACAATATTTAGCAAAACTCTATGGTATCAATTGCTTATGCAATAATGCAAAAATAAGTAATAATATAAATATAATTATATCTAAACATAATATAATTTATCGAAAACTGTGAGAAATCCTAGTAAAGATTTCAGGTTTTATATTTTCCAAATATTCTCAGTTGCTGAAAGCAATGATAATAGCTTATCATTAAAGTTCAGGTATGTATGGTTGTTAATAAAACACAATGATGCTTATATACTTCCATATATTTTATTTCCTTTGTCAGATCATTAACTTGATCTTTTCTTACATACTAAAATAAAACCAATATGTAATAAGGTGAACCTCCACTCTCATACATATTATGTGAATCATTTATTTTTCATTTTTTTTCATGAACTTTACTCCTGAAAATATCATGTAAAAGCTTACAAATGAAGCTCTATCAGCCTTTAAAGTCATTTTGCTACTTTTCGTACATAGAGGACCCTGTGGACCGCTACAGCTCTGCCCTCCGATGGAATTGACGCGGAAAGGACATTTGTACTTGAAGCAGAGATTGCATCGTAACCCAATAAAGACACAGATATTGATATTTCACCCTCCCAGTGTTATTTCACTCCATTTGACTAACCATCAATCAAAAAGTTGACAGTATCATCAAACAGAGCAAAATTTTTTTTTATTTTTTTTATAGTGTGATATGTAAAAGTGACCATTACTCAGCAGTAATCAATTGATTCCAAGATAATCATAGACCTTGCGGTTTCTCAGTTCCTTGAGTCAGAATTGGTAAAAAGCCAGAATTTCCGCCCTGACGGAAGTGCAAGGTTTGTGAGGTCTTACAGTCTCTAATAGAAACTCCCATTACCCATTCATATGTATTGTATCAAATAAGATTCTTTCCTTAATTCTCAAGCAAAACACGACCAACTTTGTCCTGGCCTTATGAAGGGACAAGAGAAGCCTTCGTCAGGACGACTATCGCTTTACTCTTTTATAACTTTCCCCAATAGTATCCCCAAGTACCGATAGCCAGTCTACAACCATCTCCAAACCAACTAATACTACCTTTTATGGCGTGATGTCCTTTATTCAAACAAAAACAGATCAATAATAACAATTCTGAAATACTCAAAATCATTCAGTCACTGATCTACCTTATATCTGAACAAAAGGGTGTGTGAAACTAGTTTTTGCAACGTGTATAGTGTCTCATTGTCAAAGAAAGATACCTAGAACTGGTATGTATAAAATTAACCTAACACCAAGATTCCTTTGACAACGATCATTGTAATCCCTTCAAGAACCCCTTCCCCCCCCTAAGCTCAACTTAAGAAACAACAATATCCGCTGACCATAATCTTGACTTTGTGTTATTAAACAAACCCTACGCTAACTCTTTCTCTCAATCAGTCAAACAAACGATACGTTTTCGTTTGTCATATCATAGCAAGTCTCTCGTCTGTCATCTCTCTAAGTCCCCCTTCCTAGCTTAGTAATCTGTATTTGTTCAAAAACCCAAAGCCATTTTTGGTATATGGTCATATGAAAAAGAAATTATTCCCTAAACTCAATTTTGACCCCCCCATACATTAAGAGAATAATAGTAATTACCTCATAACCAAAATTGCAGAATCATAAAATAAAACTACAACTCTAGTTACTACAATACCTTTTCAAAACCTCGTAACTGGACTATAAAACCATAGAACCAGCTACTACCATTACCTGAACTAAAATTATTAGAACTTAAAAATCTATATAATTTCAGTTGTACCTTTAAGTATAGAAATTATTGTAATTGTACTAAACCAAGAACCTCACTTATTTATTAAACCCGCGTATAAAACTTGAATTTCCGAAATTTGTAACTACTATGTTGCATAATTCTACATTTTAGAACAACTCGGTGTGCTTGTATTTCCCCAATATCCCTCGTTATCTATTTTCCCTCTTACTTGTTTAAACTACACTCTTCATTTATTTACTTATTTCTACTAGATAAAAAAAAACCGTTTTATCTAAGAATTTAAACAAATGGTAACAACGCCAAGTCAAATCCATGATGTGTATTATACCCGCGAAGTACTATAAAGTAGATAGGCGCTTACGTAATATCAAAACCTCTAATTCAACGTAATTATATATTTGCCTACTTTATTCTAAACGAAAAAATTTCAAATATGTACGTTTGTATACCTGCCCGGAGTATAGACTTGTGTCGCGACATCTATTATTCGATTTATTTTCATATTACTATCGACAAATATCCCTTTTAACTACTCTACTCAAAATATGTCGTCATCTCGGAACCGAAAAGTTTACGTATGAAATTGTCTCCTATCCTATAAAATTTACGACAACAAGTCATTCGCCCGTTTCTGCTCTAACGACGTCATCTAGTGACAAGGGAGTGAACTAAAAGCTAATTATAATTATGTGACGGATAAAATCTATAAGCATTCTACAAGAAAACATCGTTCGCTAGTTTACGCTAGTAACAGTGACATCTAGTGACGAGTAGTTGAACTAAAACTGAATAATTATTGTAATATCGAAAAATCTAAAAGCATTCTACAAGAAAACATCGTTCGCTAGTTTACGCTAGTAACAGTGACATCTAGTGACGAGTAGTTGAACTAAAACTGAATAATTATTGTAATATCGAAAAATCTAAAAGCATTCTACAAGAAAACATCGTTCGCTAGTTTACGCTAGTAACAGTGACATCTAGTGACGAGTAGTTGAACTAAAACTGAATAATTATTGTAATATCGAAAAATCTAAAAGCATTCTACAAGAAAACATCGTTCGCTAGTTTACGCTAAGAACAGTGACATCTAGTGACGCTTTGAAGAACCTCCTGCCTGCTAATTGTTAAAACAAAATTATAATTTTAAAACCATTTGATGTAAGAACATTGTTGGCTAGTTCGTAATTGTAACAACGACCCCTTGCGACCCTTACATAAACTATTCCCAAAATAGTAAAATCTGTAAAAGCTATTTTTTTTTTTTCGAGTCTAAAATTTATATCATGTTGAAGGAATAATCGGTAGTTCTCACTATGGCCAACATAACGCACAATTTTTTCTGAATTTGTTGTTGCAAATTTGTGTATGGACCCCCTTTTTTATTCCAAATCTTAACTTGACATAACTACGTATCGTATTTGTAGGTTTAATTAACACAAATACCGTCCTAACTCAAGTAAACGCAAAATAAAAGCTGAATGTACGATGAGACGATGACGTTAGCTTCCCATACGATTTAGTTTCTAAATTTAGTCCAGTGTAACCGCATTCAGCAAGTAAATTTACTATGAAAACTAGTTAGGATCCTAATTAGGATGCTAGTTAGGACACTAAACAAAAGTAAAGTGTAACAGGACCTTCAGACATAAAGACACTAATGTTATCAGTGACTATCAAAGATTTCTTTATCTGTGGAATGACTTTGTGTATTTTAAAATAGGATTGTACCATAAACTTATCAATGCTACTATTAAATCGAACCCGAAAGTATATTAGTGTGTGTCTGTTTACAAAACTAGTTTGTTTTAAGTGTATGCATTTAAATCTTATTTCTGTCCCAATAAATAAAACGAAATAAATAAATATTTTCTTTTTCTCGCAAGGATTTTACTAATTTACGAACGCGCTTCGTAGTTTTTAATTTAACTGGCAACACCGCTCTGAGCTCATAGCCGTCCCTACCAACCAAACAGAGCCGTTCAAAATTTTCACAAGTATAGCGTGAATATAGCAATGTTAGCAATGGCCGACCGGCGTTTTAATGTGACACGTTTCGACTCCGGTTTTCTGATTCCTAATTTCCTTATATGTGTCCGTTTATTAAGTAAAACAATAGCAAAAGTACCTAAGTGAAAGAAGTAAGTGTTAACCGACATATTTAATCAACAGTGGTTTAAGTAGTTCGAACGATGGAGATGTGTTTACGAGTTCACAATTTTGTTAGTAAATACCGGCGCCATTTTTACTACGTTTCATGAATTTGTTTTGTTTCTAGATTATATCTGTTGATGAATATCTACACCTATTATGTTATGGATAAAACCAGATTACAATGGAAAACCTATAAGTTACTACGCAATAATCAATCAATCAAGGAAGCTATGCAGTGTCTAAAGCCCTTGAAAACTTGTGACGTAATTGAATTACATTAAAATATCAAGTAAGTACGCATTATTTTGTTTAAAGGTGGACTATCTACCCAATTCAGTTTATTTTACAACCGTATCCCTTTTGTTTTTAAATATATATCTAAAGATAAACAAGGTTTTGTCCCGTCAAAACTTATATATGACGTTTGTACCTACAAGGTTACTAAAGTTACTTTATCTCTACAATGTTACTCTATCTCGGTCATTCCATTAAGTTATTTCAATTGCAGGTTGACAAGAGAACGTGCCTACATGAAAGGAAGAAGCACGGAATTTAAAATTGCCAAATTTCACGACACTGTCCCTACTTCTACGGCTTCAAATACAGGTCCCTAAGCAACGTGTGTCTCTCCGGAACTAAAATGTAAGTACATGTTTAACCCAACATTTTTAATTATCTATACTAAAGCATTTAATCATAAGGAAACGCTGCTCCCCGCATTTTAGACCAATAACTAATCATATTTTTTTTTTTTTTGTAGGTTATGTTTATTATGTTGTGTTTCTTAAATATGTACACTCCCTATGAAACGAATCTTAGTTTTAGCTACATACAAAGAATATTTTTATTATTTAAAACAGCCTACTATATAAACTACTTTATGTATTTCAGTGAATCCAGCCCCGCAATCCACCGTTAGCCAGTCTGACAGTGGCTGCCCTCCAGATTTCCGACTCTTACACCAGGTAATTAGCCTTTATCTTTTGTTGGTAAATTAATTATTACAATGAACTACCAAAATTGCAACTACTCTATTTAGTACAAACATTTTAATATCACCTTTTGAGAAATTTTAGTTTTACCTGTCCCGCTGTTTGTAATTAACCCTTGAAAGTGAACTTTGACCCCCTTCCCCATTTCTAATTGAGCTGAAATTTTCCCCGCCTATGTATGTCACGTGACACTGCAATATTATGATGACATGCAACTGATCTGATGATGGAGCAGAAAGGTGTCTATAAGAACTCCCTCAACTATTCAATTTTATCCCGTTGTGTTTGGGCTTGTTGTACTTTTGTAGTTAGAGATTGTATAAGAGTACAGTTAGCAAAGCAAAGCTTATCATAAAAATGAAATTATTGAGAAAAAATGTAGTAAGACTTTTATTTAACGCCCCGTTACCTAAACAATGGATAATAATTTTTTTTCTAAAATTAAGTACTAAGACAGCTATATTTTAAAATCTCCCTATTCTAAGATAGATCACACTGATACTCTGAATACAGAAGCCTAGCCCGACGCTAGTTTCGAGCACCAGAAACCTAGATCACTTTTTTTTCTTTGTAAATGACATACATGTAAGTTCACACTAATACCATTCCTATTTAAACTAATTTCAGGCTAATTTCTGCAGTACCTTGAGAGCTTCCAGTCTACCCCTGGCTCCTCGCTTCTCTTCTACGCGCTTCACAACGGAAAACAAGTGAGTATAGAATCTCTTCCTAATAATAAAATTAAATCCTATGGCTGTAAATGCATGCATGCCTGCGCATGTATGTAAGTATGTACTTAATTATCTACTGATGATGATGATGACTTCTAACATAATTTTTCGAAATCAGCCCTACATGCACATAATGACAAACCTTCATGAAGTAGAGTTCTATGGCGAATTACTGGTCCTAATTTTGGTATAGTATAGACACCTACACAAAGAATCAGGTTCAAACGAAACCTAGACCCTAAATTTTGTCACCCTATTGACTACCCGTTACTTGCAATGCCACGCTATTGCTATGACCAGAGAGACCATCTCAAACCCCTTAAGAATACTAATATGAGTTCCAATTTTTTTTTTCTAGAATACTTTTTTAACGTTTTACCTGTGCTTGGAAGTAATAACAAACTTACTTACTTACTTTATTTAAAGTAAAACGTACCTACATTTAGAATGCAAATAACCATTTAACCTATCCCCAAGTTCAGACACTAGTAACGTATTTATTTTAATCAATTTTCAGAGTCCCGGAACATCTATACAAAGCGACTTCCGTCTCATCATCGATCAACGCGGCCCACCTTCCTATCACTGTGGAAGACAGACTGGAATCTACACACTACTCCTATTTTAACCTTAGTCTCTTAAGTTAGTCACTAAGTATCATTTATACCACGACGGTGGCAAACAAGTACACGACCCGCCTTATGGTAAGCAATTACCGTAGCCTATGGACGCCCGTAACCTCAGAGGATTCGCATGCAAGCATTTATAGTACCTATATGCTTTCGAACATGACAACTTTTCAAAATAATGATTTTACTTTTATTTTATTAAGTTAATCAGTATATATAAGCAATTATATCTAATACTAGCTGGGTAATGTTGTTTTAATGTGAATACCCTACAAGTAAATAACATCCTTATCATTGCTAAACCTTTTTAAATATTTAAACTTTTGTGAGATATGTTAACAAGTACTTGTGGCTGTACTCACTACTTGGCTGGTTTTTAAATATTACTCTAAACTGCCTACATGAAATAATGATTTCAATTTGTAAAATTAGCATACATGTGACAAATAAGCCTTTCAAATTACCGAAACATTAAATGCAGTGTGCAAACTACCAAGTAGATGATCTCTAATAATAGTAAAGACAAAGATCCTGACGAATTGAGGAATCCTCTTTCGAAACTTGAATGTCGTTTGATAAGAGATCATTGCTTGGAACTGGTATGTGTAAATAAATATATATCCTAGGTTACCCTACATTGCCTAAGATGAAATACTATTATCTATTCTGTGGCTTAAGTTTATTATCCTGCCATAATATAATACATTTGATTGATACACTTGATAAAGGTTCTCCAGATGGAGAAGTAAGTGAGATTACTGATAGATGGATTAGATAGATTGCTTAATTATTCGAAAAGTATACATTTATTTATACAGTGCCCTGCAGAACTGTTTTCGTAGTTTATCTGTAGGTGAGCTAGTTACTAAATAGTTATTCTATTGTTATGCTAATGTTATTTATTGGCACACTTAGCGACATGCTGTTTGTGATACCGGTATCACCCAAATGTATCTAGTAGATATTTCTAAAGCTGTTTTTTAAATTTTTAATTTGTCCAGCTGGTGTCTTATCTTATAGGGTAGGTTATTTAGATAATACGGTGATCTTTTATTGAGGGTTTGGTCACCGAAATAGTTTTCTACTTGTGGCAACTCGTATTTGTCAACAGACACTGATTTTGTGTTATGTGAGTGATCGATCAGTACTAGGCTGCACTATGATCATGTTGATACTACTTTTATTTTGTTATTATTTATTAAACAAGAAATAAACATGTAGTTTTATTAAGCGTGACACCCTTACTAAATCAACCCCACCCCAGTGATCATTTCTTAGGTATTACTTTTAATAATTGAACCTATCTTTATTGTTATGTATCTACTAATAACCATTGATTTTCCCCTCCTGAAACAGGCTACGTGTTAACCAAAATATACTTTAAGATGATTGGTATTTCATAAAATAGAAATGAATATTAAACTTATGGACCTAGACAGTCATATTTTTACCAAAACATTGGTATTTTGAATCACCCGCCTTTTGAACTACTCGATATTATTAAAAATGTCTCTTTGTTTATTGAATGAGAATAATAATACGTTAATTATATAGTGAAATACTAATTATTTCTATAATTTGCAAAATAAAACATTGTTAGAACACATAGAATCGAAACGCAACTTTAGTGACAGTCAGTATTAATATGGCTGTCAGATAGTCAAAACAAAGTTTTCGTCGTTAGGTTATAGTTAGTTTTAGTGATTTTAAAACGCGTGAACTGCTTAAAAAGTGTGTGGAAAAGATGCTTTCGAGCACCAGTGAAGTGATGCAATTATGTTTCAAGTGTATTTCGTGATATACCGTGATTTAATGTGCCTACAAAGTTTACCCAACAATTCGCGCCTAAGGTAACCATATGATTTAAGAATGCTTCCCTCTGCCCTCCGCGTATATATTTTTTATTGTTTCAACAACAATATCAGTCTCCATATCCATTAACACGGTCAGCAACTGAAACCGCTTAAATTATCAAACCAAATTATGTGTAAATACTAATATGTATGATTCTAATCCTGGTCACGGCTATTAACTGAAGAGAAACGCGCCTGGCGTTCTTAAAATAAAAACGCTTCTTTACGTTGCTAGCTACTAAAGGAATGAGCAGCTATTGGAAGCTACTAAACGACGGTACAACTTAGAAAGCTGAAACTTAAAAGCTTAGAAAGCCAAAGTAGCTCTCTATGAAGGAAACCCTCTACCCCGTCTGAAACCCTGTAATACTAAAATGTTCTAAGCTCTGATGACTATACATACTTACCTCCTGAAAGGAACACTACAACCCTGCGTTAAATACTATAACCCCAATAATCTAATTTCCTATATAAACATGATTTGTCAGACAATTTCAGCGGTTTTTCCTAACAATGGCTCGTGAAAGTCTAGTAGTAGATCCCTAGTTATGTAGTAACCCGATAATTTTTAGGAGACTGATAAAGAGGTTGTTGAAACAAAAACAGTGATATTTATTTTAAACTTTATTTCCTATAAAAGGTACTTTACAAGGAAAAAATATTAAGTAAATAGGTATATAAAATGAATTAGTAAATTAAATTTATTCGGTTGTAAGTTCAAGTTGTTGATGCGGGAAGGTTAGTGGTAAGGCTGTAGAATGGTGTCAGGATCTGTAAAAGAAAAGGCTATTCGGTAGTTTCCACATAGACAAAGTCTTCCCAACATTTGTGGTAAGGATTAATGATAGAAAATTAACTTGTAAAATTTTGTTATTGACGATGTAATGATCTCTTGTCTTATTTGAATATTTTTTTAACTATAAGCAAATATAGTTTTTTGTTATTTAACCCCTACGCCTACAAGCGCTAATGTTAACGAATCCAGGCAGTAACAACTTTTCTAATTAGTTGTTTTTTCTGATTATTTTGATTAGATATAATTTTGCAAGTATTTAAACAAAAGTTAGGATGGGTAGCTGATGTGTGAAAGGTTTTCCCTTATCTACACGCCTGTAATCCGTGCGTTGGGGATTATTAGCTCAGAACCTGTCTACATTTTTTTTATATATTTTTATTTTGTGTTATTATTTTCTCTACTAATAACTTTATTAAGTGAAGCTACCAACGTTTCGTAACCTACACACCAGAGGAAAGAAACGCCAAGAAAACCTCTGAGATGCCTAGCTAATTAATTAAATCAAAATTAAATCTAAAATTCAACCAAAGGGACTGTGGTCATGCCGAAATAAATCATAGAAATATGTCGTGTTAGGCAGTTATGCTAATTCAAACTTCAAGGATAGGCAAATAGTATTGTACGTAGAGTAGGGCATTGTTTCTAACTACCAAACTCTTCATCTAATTATCAAATTTTACAGATGATGTACACTATTGAATTGAAAGCCTGAATTAACTTATGAACTATTTTCGTTCAGTTGTAGTTGATATGGATCCCCATAACTCACTCCAGCACGACTCAATCTCTCAGTTGAATTTCAATACTTTATTGTAGTGGCTTTCTCTTTGCCAATAATTGTATTTCCAACAATATGATAATATTTATTCATTAATTATTCTGAATGGCGATAAGGTACAAGTCTCACTATGTCAGAGAACATTGTTAAAATTTTCATAATATTTTTGTTTTACAACTCTATGTTGGTACAAGGTTAGATGCCTCTATTTCAGCTTAAAAGTAATAAATAATTTCAGTTATATAAATAGGCTCCTTCATAGAAGGATCAAGGTATTGGTTATGAAGAATGAACATAATTGTTCAATGGTTAATGTCGGTTTCACTGTCATACATAAATAATGTTACAATCACACAAGTAATAATTACTTTAGTTCAAGTCAATGCTTATATACCAAAGCATACGAACCGTAAGTATAATAGAGAACACAATCTTTTAAATTCATAAATCAGGTACGTAAGACACGCTAAAAATCGTTCCCAAAATAGGGTAAACGTCTTAATATATACTCAATTAAATTCATATGCCGCAACCGCAAAACATAAAAATATCACGCATTCCGCAATAAAATTCGCAAACGTATAAAATTATAACGCATACGACATATAGGATATAGGATAAACGCATCCACAAACGTATAAAAATATAACGCATACGCAATATAGGGTAAACGCATCCATCCCTATTTCGTTAAATTCGTAAAATGTTACCGCATACTCCGATAAATTCCGTACGTATATATATATACATTGCATATAATAATTCAACCAAATTTCACATAAATTAAATACAAGAACCACAACAATAAGGAAGATGTTCATAATATAACAGTCAATTAAAAGCACTTACTCAACTCCAAGGCCTAAAGAGAATACACAGAAAAGAAATAAATTTTATCATTAAAGTGAATAAATTTTGCCTCACCAAATAAGACTTCTTTTGCTGGTTCTACTGGCAGCTCAGAGCGGGGCCTCGGTACTTGCAGCTCGGCTTGTAGACAGAAGTCGGAGTCTCGTGGTTCAGGATATGCTTCTAGCTCACGTTGGCAGCAGAAGTCCAGTCGTTCCGTAGTCCCGTAGTCAGGTTGGAGGCAAGGTGCTCGTAGATCTCAGGTCGGAGTCAAAGTGAAGTCAAAGTGTTCGCAGCTCTGGTCGAAGGCAAAGTCCTTCCCTACCGTACGCCCTTCCCTTATATAGTAATAAAAATTCCGTATCGATTCGTCCAATAGGATTGCTTGCGGCGTATTAGTCGAGTTTGGTATGCTTTCGACCACCATCTGAGCCGACAATTTTTCTCGGATTTGATCTAATTTGAACCTTATTGATCCTTTAGTTCATACTAATTTAAAGACCAAATTCCTATACTTAAGTGACCTAGTTCGATAATCTCCTATCTCCCATAGGGAATGTTTTTCTTGAATATCTATCCAATTATGCAATTTCCAATGAAAATTTATATGAAAATAGATGAAAACAATAGCCCCGCGTATGATTCAATAAGCCCCTGTAAGTATTAATATCTAATTTTCCCATAAAATGCCAATACATCTTTGTATATTAATTTGATTCTTAAGATCCCTACGCTACATACTTCTATAAGAAACAAGTTCCTATGAGCGCCCTACCCTTTTTGGAAATCCTAACCTCTAAGAAAACGATTTTCTTTAATTCAAACAAAAGTAAGTATTTCCTAAGGTGTATTTATATAATTTATGATGAAGATAATTTTTCTGCAGATATTATGACCAGGAGTGCGATTTTTGAATCTCACCAAGTGACTAATTCTCACCGATGTGAGTGATTTACTATCGGAAATCACTCACATCGGTGAGAATTAGTCACTTGGTGAGATTCAAAAATCGCACTCCAGATCCTATCGGATTTACTGCGTATTTACTCCGTAAAATACCAATATATCTTTTATAAGAAAATTCGCTTTTTATCCTAATTTTCACCACTTTGCTTTATTTGTTTTGATCAAATTCGTGTTTTCCACACGTTCATGAGCTAATACTAGCCTAGAATTCCATCAAACACCAGTAATTTTAAAATCCTAACAATATTTTTACGACAATTTTCGATCATACAATTTGTTAATTTTAGCGTTTTACCGAATCGAACTCGTTATGTTTTATTAAAACAAAGCTCCCAACTTTATTTATTTCCGTTATTTAACTTCATAATGCGAGTTTTTATATAATATTCCCAAAATCGATTTTGGATGAAAAGATAAGTTCTTAGCTTTTTCACGCTTAATTCGTTCAATTTCGTTAATATACTTGCTGCAGTATAGCTTTAATTACTTTCCCTTTAATTTAAGTATCGATTTCTAACAATACTTAACAAACTAAAAACATAACCTCTCCATTTGGACAAATTTTCAGACAAATCTTAAATATTATTAGATACTACTTTTTGTTATTGAATAAATTATCAATAATACATTTATTCTATACAATAAACTACATTTCATATCGAAAATCCTATTAAAAGCATCAATTTTCATCATTACTTAACAAACAACCTTCTCAGTAGTCGGTCATTTCCATCCCTAGGTATTCTCACAATGAAAACATAAGAAACTGATGATAAAGCAATTTGTAATCAAAATACTAATTTCTAAATGGGTAAAAGAACCTGTCTATTTTACTAACAGTTTGTACTGTGTCATAAAATGTCTTTAGTAAACTATATATTTTTGTCCTTAGTACATATCTCAAGAATGAAGTAAATATTTCTAGAACATACTTGATATACAACCCCCTGCCATCCTATGAGTTTAATTTTACCTAATAATATATCCCCCATTGAAGGAATCGATCACAAGATTGCTAAAACTTTATGACAAATCTAGTGCGGTAACCAAATTACTGTTTGTCCACTGCAAATGGTACAAACGGATATTCAGATAATAATTCCCCAACCATTGCATACTTATCCTGTTAAGTTGTTATTCATAGCCTCTGTTCCTGTGAAACTAAAACATACATTAAATATCTACACAAGCTGCATATATATATTACATATGAATGCCACTTATGGTCAAAATGCCATTTTAAATACCCAAATAATAATGATAATAACCATTATTTCTATCTAAAATACAACTATGTAGAATACATAATTAATCAACCAAGATCATGAATGTTTCAAAATCTTGCCAATCAACGGTGAACAATATTTAGCAAAACTCTATGGTATCAATTGCTTATGCAATAATGCAAAAATAAGTAATAATATAAATATAATTATATCTAAACATAATATAATTTATCGAAAACTGTGAGAAATCCTAGTAAAGATTTCAGGTTTTATATTTTCCAAATATTCTCAGTTGCTGAAAGCAATGATAATAGCTTATCATTAAAGTTCAGGTATGTATGGTTGTTAATAAAACACAATGATGCTTATATACTTCCATATATTTTATTTCCTTTGTCAGATCATTAACTTGATCTTTTCTTACATACTAAAATAAAACCAATATGTAATAAGGTGAACCTCCACTCTCATACATATTATGTGAATCATTTATTTTTCATTTTTTTTCATGAACTTTACTCCTGAAAATATCATGTAAAAGCTTACAAATGAAGCTCTATCAGCCTTTAAAGTCATTTTGCTACTTTTCGTACATAGAGGACCCTGTGGACCGCTACAGCTCTGCCCTCCGATGGAATTGACGCGGAAAGGACATTTGTACTTGAAGCAGAGATTGCATCGTAACCCAATAAAGACACAGATATTGATATTTCACCCTCCCAGTGTTATTTCACTCCATTTGACTAACCATCAATCAAAAAGTTGACAGTATCATCAAACAGAGCAAAATTTTTTTTTATTTTTTTTATAGTGTGATATGTAAAAGTGACCATTACTCAGCAGTAATCAATTGATTCCAAGATAATCATAGACCTTGCGGTTTCTCAGTTCCTTGAGTCAGAATTGGTAAAAAGCCAGAATTTCCGCCCTGACGGAAGTGCAAGGTTTGTGAGGTCTTACAGTCTCTAATAGAAACTCCCATTACCCATTCATATGTATTGTATCAAATAAGATTCTTTCCTTAATTCTCAAGCAAAACACGACCAACTTTGTCCTGGCCTTATGAAGGGACAAGAGAAGCCTTCGTCAGGACGACTATCGCTTTACTCTTTTATAACTTTCCCCAATAGTATCCCCAAGTACCGATAGCCAGTCTACAACCATCTCCAAACCAACTAATACTACCTTTTATGGCGTGATGTCCTTTATTCAAACAAAAACAGATCAATAATAACAATTCTGAAATACTCAAAATCATTCAGTCACTGATCTACCTTATATCTGAACAAAAGGGTGTGTGAAACTAGTTTTTGCAACGTGTATAGTGTCTCATTGTCAAAGAAAGATACCTAGAACTGGTATGTATAAAATTAACCTAACACCAAGATTCCTTTGACAACGATCATTGTAATCCCTTCAAGAACCCCTTCCCCCCCCTAAGCTCAACTTAAGAAACAACAATATCCGCTGACCATAATCTTGACTTTGTGTTATTAAACAAACCCTACGCTAACTCTTTCTCTCAATCAGTCAAACAAACGATACGTTTTCGTTTGTCATATCATAGCAAGTCTCTCGTCTGTCATCTCTCTAAGTCCCCCTTCCTAGCTTAGTAATCTGTATTTGTTCAAAAACCCAAAGCCATTTTTGGTATATGGTCATATGAAAAAGAAATTATTCCCTAAACTCAATTTTGACCCCCCCATACATTAAGAGAATAATAGTAATTACCTCATAACCAAAATTGCAGAATCATAAAATAAAACTACAACTCTAGTTACTACAATACCTTTTCAAAACCTCGTAACTGGACTATAAAACCATAGAACCAGCTACTACCATTACCTGAACTAAAATTATTAGAACTTAAAAATCTATATAATTTCAGTTGTACCTTTAAGTATAGAAATTATTGTAATTGTACTAAACCAAGAACCTCACTTATTTATTAAACCCGCGTATAAAACTTGAATTTCCGAAATTTGTAACTACTATGTTGCATAATTCTACATTTTAGAACAACTCGGTGTGCTTGTATTTCCCCAATATCCCTCGTTATCTATTTTCCCTCTTACTTGTTTAAACTACACTCTTCATTTATTTACTTATTTCTACTAGATAAAAAAAAACCGTTTTATCTAAGAATTTAAACAAATGGTAACAACGCCAAGTCAAATCCATGATGTGTATTATACCCGCGAAGTACTATAAAGTAGATAGGCGCTTACGTAATATCAAAACCTCTAATTCAACGTAATTATATATTTGCCTACTTTATTCTAAACGAAAAAATTTCAAATATGTACGTTTGTATACCTGCCCGGAGTATAGACTTGTGTCGCGACATCTATTATTCGATTTATTTTCATATTACTATCGACAAATATCCCTTTTAACTACTCTACTCAAAATATGTCGTCATCTCGGAACCGAAAAGTTTACGTATGAAATTGTCTCCTATCCTATAAAATTTACGACAACAAGTCATTCGCCCGTTTCTGCTCTAACGACGTCATCTAGTGACAAGGGAGTGAACTAAAAGCTAATTATAATTATGTGACGGATAAAATCTATAAGCATTCTACAAGAAAACATCGTTCGCTAGTTTACGCTAGTAACAGTGACATCTAGTGACGAGTAGTTGAACTAAAACTGAATAATTATTGTAATATCGAAAAATCTAAAAGCATTCTACAAGAAAACATCGTTCGCTAGTTTACGCTAGTAACAGTGACATCTAGTGACGAGTAGTTGAACTAAAACTGAATAATTATTGTAATATCGAAAAATCTAAAAGCATTCTACAAGAAAACATCGTTCGCTAGTTTACGCTAGTAACAGTGACATCTAGTGACGAGTAGTTGAACTAAAACTGAATAATTATTGTAATATCGAAAAATCTAAAAGCATTCTACAAGAAAACATCGTTCGCTAGTTTACGCTAAGAACAGTGACATCTAGTGACGCTTTGAAGAACCTCCTGCCTGCTAATTGTTAAAACAAAATTATAATTTTAAAACCATTTGATGTAAGAACATTGTTGGCTAGTTCGTAATTGTAACAACGACCCCTTGCGACCCTTACATAAACTATTCCCAAAATAGTAAAATCTGTAAAAGCTATTTTTTTTTTTTCGAGTCTAAAATTTATATCATGTTGAAGGAATAATCGGTAGTTCTCACTATGGCCAACATAACGCACAATTTTTTCTGAATTTGTTGTTGCAAATTTGTGTATGGACCCCCTTTTTTATTCCAAATCTTAACTTGACATAACTACGTATCGTATTTGTAGGTTTAATTAACACAAATACCGTCCTAACTCAAGTAAACGCAAAATAAAAGCTGAATGTACGATGAGACGATGACGTTAGCTTCCCATACGATTTAGTTTCTAAATTTAGTCCAGTGTAACCGCATTCAGCAAGTAAATTTACTATGAAAACTAGTTAGGATCCTAATTAGGATGCTAGTTAGGACACTAAACAAAAGTAAAGTGTAACAGGACCTTCAGACATAAAGACACTAATGTTATCAGTGACTATCAAAGATTTCTTTATCTGTGGAATGACTTTGTGTATTTTAAAATAGGATTGTACCATAAACTTATCAATGCTACTATTAAATCGAACCCGAAAGTATATTAGTGTGTGTCTGTTTACAAAACTAGTTTGTTTTAAGTGTATGCATTTAAATCTTATTTCTGTCCCAATAAATAAAACGAAATAAATAAATATTTTCTTTTTCTCGCAAGGATTTTACTAATTTACGAACGCGCTTCGTAGTTTTTAATTTAACTGGCAACACCGCTCTGAGCTCATAGCCGTCCCTACCAACCAAACAGAGCCGTTCAAAATTTTCACAAGTATAGCGTGAATATAGCAATGTTAGCAATGGCCGACCGGCGTTTTAATGTGACACGTTTCGACTCCGGTTTTCTGATTCCTAATTTCCTTATATGTGTCCGTTTATTAAGTAAAACAATAGCAAAAGTACCTAAGTGAAAGAAGTAAGTGTTAACCGACATATTTAATCAACAGTGGTTTAAGTAGTTCGAACGATGGAGATGTGTTTACGAGTTCACAATTTTGTTAGTAAATACCGGCGCCATTTTTACTACGTTTCATGAATTTGTTTTGTTTCTAGATTATATCTGTTGATGAATATCTACACCTATTATGTTATGGATAAAACCAGATTACAATGGAAAACCTATAAGTTACTACGCAATAATCAATCAATCAAGGAAGCTATGCAGTGTCTAAAGCCCTTGAAAACTTGTGACGTAATTGAATTACATTAAAATATCAAGTAAGTACGCATTATTTTGTTTAAAGGTGGACTATCTACCCAATTCAGTTTATTTTACAACCGTATCCCTTTTGTTTTTAAATATATATCTAAAGATAAACAAGGTTTTGTCCCGTCAAAACTTATATATGACGTTTGTACCTACAAGGTTACTAAAGTTACTTTATCTCTACAATGTTACTCTATCTCGGTCATTCCATTAAGTTATTTCAATTGCAGGTTGACAAGAGAACGTGCCTACATGAAAGGAAGAAGCACGGAATTTAAAATTGCCAAATTTCACGACACTGTCCCTACTTCTACGGCTTCAAATACAGGTCCCTAAGCAACGTGTGTCTCTCCGGAACTAAAATGTAAGTACATGTTTAACCCAACATTTTTAATTATCTATACTAAAGCATTTAATCATAAGGAAACGCTGCTCCCCGCATTTTAGACCAATAACTAATCATATTTTTTTTTTTTTTGTAGGTTATGTTTATTATGTTGTGTTTCTTAAATATGTACACTCCCTATGAAACGAATCTTAGTTTTAGCTACATACAAAGAATATTTTTATTATTTAAAACAGCCTACTATATAAACTACTTTATGTATTTCAGTGAATCCAGCCCCGCAATCCACCGTTAGCCAGTCTGACAGTGGCTGCCCTCCAGATTTCCGACTCTTACACCAGGTAATTAGCCTTTATCTTTTGTTGGTAAATTAATTATTACAATGAACTACCAAAATTGCAACTACTCTATTTAGTACAAACATTTTAATATCACCTTTTGAGAAATTTTAGTTTTACCTGTCCCGCTGTTTGTAATTAACCCTTGAAAGTGAACTTTGACCCCCTTCCCCATTTCTAATTGAGCTGAAATTTTCCCCGCCTATGTATGTCACGTGACACTGCAATATTATGATGACATGCAACTGATCTGATGATGGAGCAGAAAGGTGTCTATAAGAACTCCCTCAACTATTCAATTTTATCCCGTTGTGTTTGGGCTTGTTGTACTTTTGTAGTTAGAGATTGTATAAGAGTACAGTTAGCAAAGCAAAGCTTATCATAAAAATGAAATTATTGAGAAAAAATGTAGTAAGACTTTTATTTAACGCCCCGTTACCTAAACAATGGATAATAATTTTTTTTCTAAAATTAAGTACTAAGACAGCTATATTTTAAAATCTCCCTATTCTAAGATAGATCACACTGATACTCTGAATACAGAAGCCTAGCCCGACGCTAGTTTCGAGCACCAGAAACCTAGATCACTTTTTTTTCTTTGTAAATGACATACATGTAAGTTCACACTAATACCATTCCTATTTAAACTAATTTCAGGCTAATTTCTGCAGTACCTTGAGAGCTTCCAGTCTACCCCTGGCTCCTCGCTTCTCTTCTACGCGCTTCACAACGGAAAACAAGTGAGTATAGAATCTCTTCCTAATAATAAAATTAAATCCTATGGCTGTAAATGCATGCATGCCTGCGCATGTATGTAAGTATGTACTTAATTATCTACTGATGATGATGATGACTTCTAACATAATTTTTCGAAATCAGCCCTACATGCACATAATGACAAACCTTCATGAAGTAGAGTTCTATGGCGAATTACTGGTCCTAATTTTGGTATAGTATAGACACCTACACAAAGAATCAGGTTCAAACGAAACCTAGACCCTAAATTTTGTCACCCTATTGACTACCCGTTACTTGCAATGCCACGCTATTGCTATGACCAGAGAGACCATCTCAAACCCCTTAAGAATACTAATATGAGTTCCAATTTTTTTTTTTCTAGAATACTTTTTTAACGTTTTACCTGTGCTTGGAAGTAATAACAAACTTACTTACTTACTTTATTTAAAGTAAAACGTACCTACATTTAGAATGCAAATAACCATTTAACCTATCCCCAAGTTCAGACACTAGTAACGTATTTATTTTAATCAATTTTCAGAGTCCCGGAACATCTATACAAAGCGACTTCCGTCTCATCATCGATCAACGCGGCCCACCTTCCTATCACTGTGGAAGACAGACTGGAATCTACACACTACTCCTATTTTAACCTTAGTCTCTTAAGTTAGTCACTAAGTATCATTTATACCACGACGGTGGCAAACAAGTACACGACCCGCCTTATGGTAAGCAATTACCGTAGCCTATGGACGCCCGTAACCTCAGAGGATTCGCATGCAAGCATTTATAGTACCTATATGCTTTCGAACATGACAACTTTTCAAAATAATGATTTTACTTTTATTTTATTAAGTTAATCAGTATATATAAGCAATTATATCTAATACTAGCTGGGTAATGTTGTTTTAATGTGAATACCCTACAAGTAAATAACATCCTTATCATTGCTAAACCTTTTTAAATATTTAAACTTTTGTGAGATATGTTAACAAGTACTTGTGGCTGTACTCACTACTTGGCTGGTTTTTAAATATTACTCTAAACTGCCTACATGAAATAATGATTTCAATTTGTAAAATTAGCATACATGTGACAAATAAGCCTTTCAAATTACCGAAACATTAAATGCAGTGTGCAAACTACCAAGTAGATGATCTCTAATAATAGTAAAGACAAAGATCCTGACGAATTGAGGAATCCTCTTTCGAAACTTGAATGTCGTTTGATAAGAGATCATTGCTTGGAACTGGTATGTGTAAATAAATATATATCCTAGGTTACCCTACATTGCCTAAGATGAAATACTATTATCTATTCTGTGGCTTAAGTTTATTATCCTGCCATAATATAATACATTTGATTGATACACTTGATAAAGGTTCTCCAGATGGAGAAGTAAGTGAGATTACTGATAGATGGATTAGATAGATTGCTTAATTATTCGAAAAGTATACATTTATTTATACAGTGCCCTGCAGAACTGTTTTCGTAGTTTATCTGTAGGTGAGCTAGTTACTAAATAGTTATTCTATTGTTATGCTAATGTTATTTATTGGCACACTTAGCGACATGCTGTTTGTGATACCGGTATCACCCAAATGTATCTAGTAGATATTTCTAAAGCTGTTTTTTAAATTTTTAATTTGTCCAGCTGGTGTCTTATCTTATAGGGTAGGTTATTTAGATAATACGGTGATCTTTTATTGAGGGTTTGGTCACCGAAATAGTTTTCTACTTGTGGCAACTCGTATTTGTCAACAGACACTGATTTTGTGTTATGTGAGTGATCGATCAGTACTAGGCTGCACTATGATCATGTTGATACTACTTTTATTTTGTTATTATTTATTAAACAAGAAATAAACATGTAGTTTTATTAAGCGTGACACCCTTACTAAATCAACCCCACCCCAGTGATCATTTCTTAGGTATTACTTTTAATAATTGAACCTATCTTTATTGTTATGTATCTACTAATAACCATTGATTTTCCCCTCCTGAAACAGGCTACGTGTTAACCAAAATATACTTTAAGATGATTGGTATTTCATAAAATAGAAATGAATATTAAACTTATGGACCTAGACAGTCATATTTTTACCAAAACATTGGTATTTTGAATCACCCGCCTTTTGAACTACTCGATATTATTAAAAATGTCTCTTTGTTTATTGAATGAGAATAATAATACGTTAATTATATAGTGAAATACTAATTATTTCTATAATTTGCAAAATAAAACATTGTTAGAACACAGAATCGAAACGCAACTTTAGTGACAGTCAGTATTAATATGGCTGTCAGATAGTCAAAACAAAGTTTTCGTCGTTAGGTTATAGTTAGTTTTAGTGATTTTAAAACGCGTGAACTGCTTAAAAAGTGTGTGGAAAAGATGCTTTCGAGCACCAGTGAAGTGATGCAATTATGTTTCAAGTGTATTTCGTGATATACCGTGATTTAATGTGCCTACAAAGTTTACCCAACAATTCGCGCCTAAGGTAACCATATGATTTAAGAATGCTTCCCTCTGCCCTCCGCGTATATATTTTTTATTGTTTCAACAACAATATCAGTCTCCATATCCATTAACACGGTCAGCAACTGAAACCGCTTAAATTATCAAACCAAATTATGTGTAAATACTAATATGTATGATTCTAATCCTGGTCACGGCTATTAACTGAAGAGAAACGCGCCTGGCGTTCTTAAAATAAAAACGCTTCTTTACGTTGCTAGCTACTAAAGGAATGAGCAGCTATTGGAAGCTACTAAACGACGGTACAACTTAGAAAGCTGAAACTTAAAAGCTTAGAAAGCCAAAGTAGCTCTCTATGAAGGAAACCCTCTACCCCGTCTGAAACCCTGTAATACTAAAATGTTCTAAGCTCTGATGACTATACATACTTACCTCCTGAAAGGAACACTACAACCCTGCGTTAAATACTATAACCCCAATAATCTAATTTCCTATATAAACATGATTTGTCAGACAATTTCAGCGGTTTTTCCTAACAATGGCTCGTGAAAGTCTAGTAGTAGATCCCTAGTTATGTAGTAACCCGATAATTTTTAGGAGACTGATAAAGAGGTTGTTGAAACAAAAACAGTGATATTTATTTTTTAAAAGGTACTTTACAAGGAAAACATATTAAGTAAATAGGTATATAAAATTAATTAGTAAATTAAATTTATTCGGTTGTAAGTTCAAGTTGTTGATGCGGGAAGGTTAGTGGTAAGGCTGTAGAATGGTGTCAGGATCTGTAAAAGAAAAGGCTATTCGGTAGTTTCCACATAGACAAAGTCTTCCCAACATTTGTGGTAAGGATTAATGATAGAAAATTAACTTGTAAAATTTTGTTATTGACGATGTAATGATCTCTTGTCTTATTTGAATATTTTTTTAACTATAAGCAAATATAGTTTTTTGTTATTTAACCCCTACGCCTACAAGCGCTAATGTTAACGAATCCAGGCAGTAACAACTTTTCTAATTAGTTGTTTTTTCTGATTATTTTGATTAGATATAATTTTGCAAGTATTTAAACAAAAGTTAGGATGGGTAGCTGATGTGTGAAAGGTTTTCCCTTATCTACACGCCTGTAATCCGTGCGTTGGGGATTATTAGCTCAGAACCTGTCTACATTTTTTTTATATATTTTTATTTTGTGTTATTATTTTCTCTACTAATAACTTTATTAAGTGAAGCTACCAACGTTTCGTAACCTACACACCAGAGGAAAGAAACGCCAAGAAAACCTCTGAGATGCCTAGCTAATTAATTAAATCAAAATTAAATCTAAAATTCAACCAAAGGGACTGTGGTCATGCCGAAATAAATCATAGAAATATGTCGTGTTAGGCAGTTATGCTAATTCAAACTTCAAGGATAGGCAAATAGTATTGTACGTAGAGTAGGGCATTGTTTCTAACTACCAAACTCTTCATCTAATTATCAAATTTTACAGATGATGTACACTATTGAATTGAAAGCCTGAATTAACTTATGAACTATTTTCGTTCAGTTGTAGTTGATATGGATCCCCATAACTCACTCCAGCACGACTCAATCTCTCAGTTGAATTTCAATACTTTATTGTAGTGGCTTTCTCTTTGCCAATAATTGTATTTCCAACAATATGATAATATTTATTCATTAATTATTGTGAATGGCGATAAGGTACAAGTCTCACTATGTCAGAGAACATTGTTAAAATTTTCATAATATTTTTGTTTTACAACTCTATGTTGGTACAAGGTTAGATGCCTCTATTTCAGCTTAAAAGTAATAAATAATTTCAGTTATATAAATAGGCTCCTTCATAGAAGGATCAAGGTAGTGGTTATGAAGAATGAACATAATTGTTCAATGGTTAATGTCGGTTTCACTGTCATACATAAATAATGTTACAATCACACAAGTAATAATTACTTTAGTTCAAGTCAATGCTTATATACCAAAGCATACGAACCGTAAGTATAATAGAGAACACAATCTTTTAAATTCATAAATCAGGTACGTAAGACACGCTAAAAATCGTTCCCAAAATAGGGTAAACGTCTTAATATATACTCAATTAAATTCATATGCCGCAACCGCAAAACATAAAAATATCACGCATTCCGCAATAAAATTCGCAAACGTATAAAATTATAACGCATACGACATATAGGATATAGGATAAACGCATCCACAAACGTATAAAAATATAACGCATACGCAATATAGGGTAAACGCATCCATCCCTATTTCGTTAAATTCGTAAAATGTTACCGCATACTCCGATAAATTCCGTACGTATATATATATACATTGCATATAATAATTCAACCAAATTTCACATAAATTAAATACAAGAACCACAA
This sequence comes from Pammene aurita, assembly GCA_947086415.1. Classification (NCBI taxonomy): domain Eukaryota; kingdom Metazoa; phylum Arthropoda; class Insecta; order Lepidoptera; family Tortricidae; genus Pammene; species Pammene aurita. The sequence continues at coordinate 16,977,857 of OX352308.1, forward strand.
CAATAAGGAAGATGTTCATAATATAACAGTCAATTAAAAGCACTTACTCAACTCCAAGGCCTAAAGAGAATACACAGAAAAGAAATAAATTTTATCATTAAAGTGAATAAATTTTGCCTCACCAAATAAGACTTCTTTTGCTGGTTCTACTGGCAGCTCAGAGCGGGGCCTCGGTACTTGCAGCTCGGCTTGTAGACAGAAGTCGGAGTCTCGTGGTTCAGGATATGCTTCTAGCTCACGTTGGCAGCAGAAGTCCAGTCGTTCCGTAGTCCCGTAGTCAGGTTGGAGGCAAGGTGCTCGTAGATCTCAGGTCGGAGTCAAAGTGAAGTCAAAGTGTTCGCAGCTCTGGTCGAAGGCAAAGTCCTTCCCTACCGTACGCCCTTCCCTTATATAGTAATAAAAATTCCGTATCGATTCGTCCAATAGGATTGCTTGCGGCGTATTAGTCGAGTTTGGTATGCTTTCGACCACCATCTGAGCCGACAATTTTTCTCGGATTTGATCTAATTTGAACCTTATTGATCCTTTAGTTCATACTAATTTAAAGACCAAATTCCTATACTTAAGTGACCTAGTTCGATAATCTCCTATCTCCCATAGGGAATGTTTTTCTTGAATATCTATCCAATTATGCAATTTCCAATGAAAATTTATATGAAAATAGATGAAAACAATAGCCCCGCGTATGATTCAATAAGCCCCTGTAAGTATTAATATCTAATTTTCCCATAAAATGCCAATACATCTTTGTATATTAATTTGATTCTTAAGATCCCTACGCTACATACTTCTATAAGAAACAAGTTCCTATGAGCGCCCTACCCTTTTTGGAAATCCTAACCTCTAAGAAAACGATTTTCTTTAATTCAAACAAAAGTAAGTATTTCCTAAGGTGTATTTATATAATTTATGATGAAGATAATTTTTCTGCAGATATTATGACCAGGAGTGCGATTTTTGAATCTCACCAAGTGACTAATTCTCACCGATGTGAGTGATTTACTATCGGAAATCACTCACATCGGTGAGAATTAGTCACTTGGTGAGATTCAAAAATCGCACTCCAGATCCTATCGGATTTACTGCGTATTTACTCCGTAAAATACCAATATATCTTTTATAAGAAAATTCGCTTTTTATCCTAATTTTCACCACTTTGCTTTATTTGTTTTGATCAAATTCGTGTTTTCCACACGTTCATGAGCTAATACTAGCCTAGAATTCCATCAAACACCAGTAATTTTAAAATCCTAACAATATTTTTACGACAATTTTCGATCATACAATTTGTTAATTTTAGCGTTTTACCGAATCGAACTCGTTATGTTTTATTAAAACAAAGCTCCCAACTTTATTTATTTCCGTTATTTAACTTCATAATGCGAGTTTTTATATAATATTCCCAAAATCGATTTTGGATGAAAAGATAAGTTCTTAGCTTTTTCACGCTTAATTCGTTCAATTTCGTTAATATACTTGCTGCAGTATAGCTTTAATTACTTTCCCTTTAATTTAAGTATCGATTTCTAACAATACTTAAGAAACTAAAAACATAACCTCTCCATTTGGACAAATTTTCAGACAAATCTTAAATATTATTAGATACTACTTTTTGTTATTGAATAAATTATCAATAATACATTTATTCTATACAATAAACTACATTTCATATCGAAAATCCTATTAAAAGCATCAATTTTCATCATTACTTAACAAACAACCTTCTCAGTAGTCGGTCATTTCCATCCCTAGGTATTCTCACAATGAAAACATAAGAAACTGATGATAAAGCAATTTGTAATCAAAATACTAATTTCTAAATGGGTAAAAGAACCTGTCTATTTTACTAACAGTTTGTACTGTGTCATAAAATGTCTTTAGTAAACTATATATTTTTGTCCTTAGTACATATCTCAAGAATGAAGTAAATATTTCTAGAACATACTTGATATACAACCCCCTGCCATCCTATGAGTTTAATTTTACCTAATAATATATCCCCCATTGAAGGAATCGATCACAAGATTGCTAAAACTTTATGACAAATCTAGTGCGGTAACCAAATTACTGTTTGTCCACTGCAAATGGTACAAACGGATATTCAGATAATAATTCCCCAACCATTGCATACTTATCCTGTTAAGTTGTTATTCATAGCCTCTGTTCCTGTGAAACTAAAACATACATTAAATATCTACACAAGCTGCATATATATATTACATATGAATGCCACTTATGGTCAAAATGCCATTTTAAATACCCAAATAATAATGATAATAACCATTATTTCTATCTAAAATACAACTATGTAGAATACATAATTAATCAACCAAGATCATGAATGTTTCAAAATCTTGCCAATCAACGGTGAACAATATTTAGCAAAACTCTATGGTATCAATTGCTTATGCAATAATGCAAAAATAAGTAATAATATAAATATAATTATATCTAAACATAATATAATTTATCGAAAACTGTGAGAAATCCTAGTAAAGATTTCAGGTTTTATATTTTCCAAATATTCTCAGTTGCTGAAAGCAATGATAATAGCTTATCATTAAAGTTCAGGTATGTATGGTTGTTAATAAAACACAATGATGCTTATATACTTCCATATATTTTATTTCCTTTGTCAGATCATTAACTTGATCTTTTCTTACATACTAAAATAAAACCAATATGTAATAAGGTGAACCTCCACTCTCATACATATTATGTGAATCATTTATTTTTCATTTTTTTTCATGAACTTTACTCCTGAAAATATCATGTAAAAGCTTACAAATGAAGCTCTATCAGCCTTTAAAGTCATTTTGCTACTTTTCGTACATAGAGGACCCTGTGGACCGCTACACAACCTGACGGGCGCAGGTCAGGCAAGACTCAGGTGGCTCCTCAGACCACTAACGCACAAGAGTTCCCCGCCCTTAAGGCTGTAGGGTTAGGACTTGCCAGTAAGAACCCGCCGCCCTCTGCGGTTGCAGCACCCTCTCCGGCACCCTCAGTGCCCTCGTCCCAGGGGGGCCCCGTTGCCCGAGGTACTCCCGCACCTTAAGCAGGCCTGCCTGCCCCAGGTCCCCTCCCAGTTTCCATATTGGCCCCAAAGACCCTCTCTCCCCAGGAGCAGAGGGAATATGAGGCTTATATAGCAAACGCTAGCAACTACTTTTTCGCCTCAGTGTTAGGCCGTCAAGTCGCTCTCCACCAAAATGAATAATAGTTGCCTCAAGCTTAAACCCAGTTCGCTAACCATTGGCTTTTATAACGCCAATGGCCTAAGCCGAATGAAGGATGAGATTACACTCTTTCCGCGCGATCACTCCGTCGACATCTTCCTAGTACAGGAAACATTCTATAAACCGTTTATGCAATGTTTCCGCGTCCCTGGTTACACTCAGGTTAGAAACGATAGGATTGGTAGGGCCCGCGGGGGTACTTGTATCTTCTATAAAAGTTTCCTACATTGCATCTCTCTCAACCCCCCTCCACTGACAAAATATATGGAAGTGTCGGTCTGCCGCATATCGATGGACGGTCATCCCCCCATATCGATTGCGTCAACCTACATCTCTCCATCACTTAACATACTACAGACTGACCTAGATAGTTTAGCAGCCCTAGGCCCCTCGGTCATCGTGGCCGGGGACCTAAATAGCAAACACGTCGAATGAGGATGCGTCGCGACTAACCCCAACGGTAGGCTGCTCAATCGTCTATTGATCGAAAGCCTCCCTTTCGATATCCTCCCTCCCCTTGAAGCCACCCACTACCCCCATACTGAAGGACACCGACCAGACATACTTGACGTAGCCCTCCTAAAGAACGTAGCGCTTACTCTGCGTTCTATAGAAGTGCTAGACGCATTAAACTCAGATCATAAACCGGTCCTCTTGCGACTGGGCCCTCACCCCGATCAAGCCCCTCCTACCAGGACACTCGTGGACTGGGACAAGGTGCAACAAGGTCTCCTAAAGACAGACGCCCCCATACTTAGAGACATACCTGACATTATTACCACAATTCAACAGACTGACTAAGCGATCGACCTATTCACCAACTACCTCAATGCTGTCAAAAGCGAAGCCTCTAGGGAGGTGTCGGCCGAGGAAATCCCACGCCGCCCCCTGCCTAGGGAACTCAGAGAGTTGCTGACTAGGAAAAATCGCGCCATTAGGACCTACTCTAACTAGCCTTCCCCCGAAAATCACCAAATCCTGAGGGACTTGTGTCACGAGTCCAAACAGCGGATTGCCGAATTTCGGGAGAACTCTTTTAGGGATCTGATGGGGGAGATAAAGCCTAGTCACCAGGCTTACTGGAAACTAGCTAGATCTCTCAAATCAGATACCGTTTGGACTATCCCCCCTTTGGAACGCCCCGGTAGTCCAACCCGCGCACTCGAGGACGACGAGAAAGCAGAATGTCTCGCCAATAGTTTAGAGTCTCAATGTTCGCCCAGCCTCCTGCCTGCCGATGAAGCCCATGTCGAGAGGGTAAATTCTGAGGTGGACAGGAGATCGCGTCTCCCCGTAACTTCACCCCTCGTACCGGTGTCGGTTAAGGAAGTCCACGATCGAGTAAGGTATCTTCGAGTAAGGAAGTCCCCGGGTGCGGATGGCATCTCCAACCGCATGCTGGGACTTTTGCCCGAACATCTCTTACTCATTCTGGTCGGCATCTTCAATGCCGCCCTGTCCAATAGTCACTTTCCAGCCGCGTGGAAACGTGCTACGGTCATCGGAATAGCGAAGCTCGGCAAACCCCGGGCCTCGCCAGCCTCTTATAGGCCCATCAGCTTACTCAGCTCGCTTGCTAAGTTGTATGAGCGAATCATCCTCGCTCGGATTCTCAGGTTCACGACTGACAATTCAATTATCACGGACGAGCAGTTCGGTTTTCGTGCCGGACACTCGTGCGTCCAACAGGTGCACCGCATCACGGAGCACGTGCTGGACGGCTTCTCGCGTCGAACAGGGTTAAAGACGGGAGCGATCTTTCTTGACGTGGTGAAAGCCTTCGACAAGGTCTGGCATAACGGGTTGATATACAAGTTATATCAGATCGGTATGCCGGACAGACTCGTACTCATAATACGAGATTTCCTTACGGACAGAAACTTTTGCTACCGACTGGAGGGAACGCTTTCACCTCCACATCCTATTAGGGCAGGAGTCCCGCAAGGCTCCGTTCTCTCGCCTACACTCTATTCGTTGTTCACGAACGATATTCCTAGGCACCCGCGTGTCGAACTAGGGTTGTTCGCGGACGACACCGCGCTCTTCACGACGCACAATCGCTACATTCTTGTTCGGAAATACCTCCAAGAGGCAATCAATGGCTTAGGTCAATGGTTTCGTCTTTGGCGTATTGAAGTCAATCCGGACAAGAGCGCAGCGATTATCTTCCACCCTACTGCCATAGGTCCGACAGGCAGGAAGGTGGCTCCGGTCCGGCATTTTGACCAGCCCATTCCGTGGGTTAACGAGGTCAAATATCTAGGCGTCACTCTCGACCGTCGTATGACTTTCAAAAGCCACATCCGTAGGGTACGCAACAGAGCGCTGTTCGTATTAGGAAGGCTAGGGCCGATGATTAACAAGTTTAGTAAAATGTCACTTAGAAATAAGCTGACAAGACTTGTGTTCGTCCAGTCATGGCATACTCAAGTGTGGTTTTTACCCACGTGGGTATGTCAAGTCTCGAGCCGCTTCAGATCATTCAGAATCGTTTCCTCCGTAGGGCGACTGGTGCCCCGTGGTACCAGACGACCCTCAGTTTGCACCATGACGCGGGGCTTGACTCCCTTTATGGTTTCTTTCAGCAGACTGCCCGGCGTTATTTTGACAACGCTCCGCACAGTAGTAATCCGTTAGTTAGGAAGGCTGCGAACTACATTCCCAACCCTCCCCCCCTCCCCCCCCCCCCGGACTCTTAACACGGAAGTCACTGATTAGGGGCCGCTCGGTACGGCGGCCTAGACACTACGTCACGGACCCGGACGACGCACTCACAGCGGCCATTCATGAGAAATGGAACGCTGTGAGTTCGCCCTCCCTCACATGTACACTGCGGCGTCCCCGCCGGCGGGGACGACCACCTCGGAACAGTCGCGACCACATCGACACGTTCAGTCCCTTATCCACCCGGTACCGCCGCATACCGGATAGAGTCACCCCGACAGTCGTCGGGCCTAGCTGAGTTTCTTGCTGGAGTCTTCTCAGCTAGGCTAGGAGTAGCGAACCAGCAACAAACTCCCACTAGCTCGATCCCCCCCCACTCACCCAGATCAGGTTGAACTCGCTTACATCATATCCATACTAATATTATAAATGGGAAAGTGTATGTGTGTGTTTGTCTGTTTGTCCGTCTTTCACGGCAAAACGGGGCGACGAATTGACGTGATTTTTTAAGTGGATCTCCACTATGTAGGTGTTCCCAGTAGCCTATGTCACTCTCCATCCCTTCAACTATCTAGTTGAAGGGATGGAGAGTGACATAGGCTACTTTTTGTCTCTTTCTAACCCCCCACTTCCCTAAACTGGGGGGTGGAAGTTTGTATGGTTTGTTACCCCGAATTTAACGCGAGCGAAGCCGCGGGCAAAAGCTAGTAATAAAAATATTTTAATAATTTTAAAGTTACTACCCCTTTCCTCATGAACGCGTAGCTATGACTCGATTGTCGTGATGGGTGAACTTTTACTTACAGGTTTGTACGGAACCCTCGGTGCGCGAGTCCGACTCGCACTTGGCCGGTTTTTTTATTCAATAGTTGCTTGTGTATGTCATTACGTTGAGTGGCCTCCCCAAATCTCATTCCGAGATCTCGAAACTTTATTACTGTGGCACTAAATTATTGCTTCACGACGACATGACTATCATAATTACTGAAAGTCCACTTGTATCTTACTTAAGTAAGACAGAAGAACGCATTTTTTCTTAATTGTTTTATTACCAGACCGTATTAGGGAGCTTAATTAACAGATAATATTGCGAAAAAAATGCTTTTATCATTCAATGTTATAAAATAATTATTTCATTACTTGTGACACTTGTAACGTAACATATTTAGTTAATTTTGGGTGAACCTAGCGATAGTATTTATAATTTCAATTTTAGCGAACTTGAAAGTTTGCTCGATGCTTATTTTACTGTTATTAACTTGCCAATATTAAAGTGTTCTTATGTATAAGTACCACAAACTCATTTCTTTCATAATATTAGACCGTTCATATATATTTTATATATTTGTTTCGTATCAACGCCATAACCCATATAAAAATGTAACTTCAGCTAACCAAATAATCCTCCAAAATATTACTCCTTTTATATGAGCCATTTCTTTTTCTCGCCACATTTGTCGCCATTTCCCCCTTTTCTAATATAAGTCTTATTGCTTTCTTTGGTAAAAAATATGAAGATTTCATTAGATATTGGCCTTTAGTGTTTATTTATGTTACATTAAAAAAATTGAGGCTAAGAACACGGCAGATAATTATTTTGAATCACTTGAACAGAAGTTTATTGTCAAAGTTGATTTATGAAATAAACTAATGGTGTAGGTACCTAACTACCTAATTAGGAATAATGAACCAGGCCTAAAAACAATGGGATGGCGGAACGAAATATTAGCCCAAATGGATTAGATTGGACAACGCTTCCCACATGCAACAGCAGGAAAAATGTGGTCGATTAATTAAATATACTCGTTTTTAGCTTTGGTTTTGCACATTTACGTGAAGGTGTGTGTAAAATATACAATGTTCGGCTATATCCTAGTGCATGTATTAAATTGTATCCTACCAATAAAGGTCAACTGACGCAGGTTACACCCACATAAAAGCAACAAAGCACATTCCAATCGTAAAATAACGCATAATTCGGTTTACCGAAATCCTGTTTCGTGTCCCTAAACCACAAAGGTTTTTACTGATACATTAAGCTACCTAATTAGAAAATGTTTCGCACACCACGTTTGAAACGTTGGGTATATTTTAACATTTAAATGTCTGTATGTGAACCAACTTTTGGCGGTTGGAACATGCGCAGTAGGTTTCTTCAGTAACTTTGGCCGCGCGTTTCATTTAGTTGATTCGCGGTACCAAGAGGTGCCGTGCGCGGTCGCCGATTATCGGGGAAAGTCCGAGCGTCTTTTTTTCCCCAAGTAAACCCGCCGAGTGCTATATGTAAGCATAGATGGAAAAGTAGTAAAGCATGTATATGTGTGTTTAGAGAGCTGAAACTCAATTTCCCCTCAAAGCTAGGTGTGTGCCTGTGATTCTATCGTGTGGAGGTAAGTTTCTGTCCTACCTGTAGATTCTTGTAACGGCTACGTCTATTGTCGGAAGTTCCTTGCATGGAAAACTTCCGTGATGTATGTGTAATTTCCTGAAGTGTTTTCTTCAATGGAAAATGTGTGTATTTGTGTAACATTCAGTGTACTGGAACATTTTGCTCGTAAATGTTTTTTGTCTTCAGGAAATAATATTTGATGGCAAACAAACTGAACCGTGACAGGAAAAAAGGATATTTAAATATATCTCGATATAGATACATTATATCGGTACAACCTTCACGACAGTTTTCTGATTTTCATCGATTAATCACGGATTTCTCACTGTGGTTTCCGCAACTTAGTAGATCTATTAACTAACTATCCAAATTATGAACTCGTGACTCTCCGACTCTAAGACATTGATTACTACAATAGAAAAAGTCTATTAATTGCACGAATTCATTCAAAACTGCTGGCCAAGTAAATGCCGAGGTGATGTTTCCTTTAATTTTGCTTAATGCTTAATAATGTATAATATGCGTTTCAAATAAGTATCAAGAAACTGGTACGCGCGGTTTCATACTAGGTATAGGGTGCTTTGTACGTCTAGCTTAATATTTGTTCTGTAGGTTCGAACGACTATGACAAGGATAAGGGTACAAAGATTTATAATTAAGGTAGTTAAGAAGTCGAATTAGTAATGTTTTTAAGGAAAAATATTACTAGTTCGAATTCTTAACTAAAATTATGGTGGCAGAAAATCATTGTGCAACCGCAGATTGGGGGACGAAACCCCAGTAAAAAAGGAATAAAAACAGTTGACTACTTGTTGCTACTTTCCGTTTTTTAAGTACAGTCAGCAGCAGAAGTAGCTAAGCATTTGAGGTGTTCAAAATGATCTTGGCAGGACTTTATTGTTAAGACAATAAGAGCGTATTAAGATTATTTTGAACACCGCACCCGCTTAGCTACTTCTGCTACTGACTGTACTGTGCTGCTGACACATGCATGTCGTGTTTAAGGTTTTCTGCCGGATAGCACCATTTTTAGCGACTCGTTAGAGCCAGAAACGGTAGGTACTAGGTATTGGGTAGATAGGACAATTATTTAATATGATCAGGTATTGATTAATTCCTGAGTATTAAAAATAAGTAAAAAAATAAGGTTCCTGTAATAAACACAATCGAAAATTCCCCACACTGATTTGTTAGACTGGGATTTTTTGTTACAAATTGAAAATTAGGCTTTTATGAGAAACATTGACCGTTTCCGTATACAAGAAAAGAGACAGAAAAAAAACTGTTTGGCCCTTAATTTATTCAAAAAATAGGCTACTAGTTTTTAGGGTTCCGTAACTTAAGGTATGACAGTTAGAACCTCATAAAATACTGTCGCTACGCTACGTTGTCTGTCTGTCTGTCACTAGATACGCCTAACATTCATCAGAATGTGTAATTGTGTAATAAATATTGTTTTATTAAAGGTCCTATTTGATCCCCTGAATTAAAATTAGGGCTGTTAGTCCGAATTGTGACTGGCTATTAGTCCAAAATAATAAAAACCGGCCAAGAGCGTGTCGGGCCACGCTCAGTGTAGGGTTCCGTAGTTTTCCGTCCGTCACAGTAAGTGTCCCCACTTAAGAGTTAATAACACCGCCATGTAGGATATGATATGAGAGTTCCACGTACAGCGACATATATCGGCAAATTAAGTAAACTATTGCGCGCGAGCTTATAGTATGGAAGATGATTTTTATGGAATAATTCTTTATTGCGTGAACCGATCTTCACCGTTTTTACTTTATTTGAAAGCACGTCATTTCATTGTAATTTTGTACAAATTACAGGTACAATAAACACCTGCTTATACGGTTAAATTACAAACTAGTGATGCGCCGAATACAGACTTTACCGAATACGAATATTCGGCCGAACATTCGGTTCAGATCTTACCGAACCGAATATTCGGCCGAATTATTCGGTAAAACTAAACAGGTTTATGCAGGTCCGCGCGGCTGGCTGAGCGCGAATTCAACCCCTCCCGCTCGCCCTTATTTCTAGTAAAATAATATGTGTATGCGACCTTGGCATTGTCAATGTCAACATTTGCAATTGTTATTGATGGTGAATTGATGACAGACGTTGATATGGTGATGAACTGTATAATTAAGCTTACTAAAATCCATTGATTTATACAAAAAGGGAGATATGGCGCTCGATTCTGTGCCATAAAATATAGCTACCGGCACCTATATTGAATTAGTCGTGTGGCAGTCTCTCAGTCACACTTGCGTGCCCGTGTTAACTATATAGGTTTATCTCTTTTGCCCATGATGCACATACATTATAGCGGTGTGGAGCATTTTACAAGTGTAGGTGCTGGACCACATTTTAGTTTTGTTTATTATGAACGTCACTCATATTCCTTTTTGTTTATGTCTATGCTAAAATCAAGTTTTCTTGTTTTATTATATGCCTAATAAAATAAGTAATAACAATAAATATATAACTTAACTTTTAAGAGCGATAAATAGTATGAATGATTTATTTATTATTAGATAAATGTCATATGTTTATTCGGTAAATATTCGGCAGTTTTACCGAATAATTCGGCCGAATACCGAACATTGAAAAACATGCCGAATATGCCGAATACCGAATAATTACCGAATATTCGGCGCATCTCTATTACAAACTTATTTCAGAAATTATTTTGTAATTTTTTTTCAAAAACTATTCATCCTATCAAGTTCAAAATAATTTTCCTAGAAAGTTTTTATGAAGTTCTACTTTTGAGATTTTTTCATATTTTTAAAACTTATGGTTCAAAAGTTAGAGGGGGGGGACGCATATTTTTTTACTTCTGGAGCGATTATTTCCGAAAATATTTACATTATCGAAAAATGATTTTAGTAAACCCCAATTCATTTTTAAATACCTATCCAAAAATATATCACACGTTAGGGTTGAAATGAAAAAAAAAATCACTCCCCACTTTACGTATAGGGGAGGTACCCTAATAATAAAAAAAATTACACTTTTTATTTTACCACTTTGTCGGCGTGATTGATATACATATTAGTACCAAATTTCAGCTTTCTAGTGCTAACGGTCACTGAGATTATCCGCGGACGGACGGACGGACGGACGGGCAGACATGGCGAAACTATAAGGGTTCCTAGTTGACTACGGAACCCTAAAAATGAGCGAGAATGTAGTTTATAGTTAATTTACTTAATAAATTATTCTTGTTTTAATGAATCACGCTCGTATCGTTAAAGGCCCAATCACACCGCATGCGTAATGCAGTACCGCTGGCACTGTGGTTTTTTGCGTGGTGTAGGGTGTAGGTACTTTGCTTGCGTTGCGCACGCAATGTGGCAGGCGGTTCAATCCTCATACGGTGTGGTTTGACCTTTAAACTGAATGCAGCTCATAGGTTCTGTGCATAGACAACTAGTTTAGTGAGAGCTAGACAAAATTATTATTATTAGCGACCTGTACCTATCCAAAAATGGGTTGTCTAGACGGGTTTAAATAAGCAGAGCCCAGTGCTTTGAATAGTCATTCTCATGTATTTTTAGCACAGATCAACTGAACTACTAGCTTTCTTACTAAGTTGGTATGGTAAAAGCGGAATAAGCGGTGCTGAAATCAGTTGCATCAATCTTTTTTGAGTTGAGTTTTAGAGGTGAACCATAGTTGTTTAATTATACATATGATGGTGATATAATGCTACGAGTACTTAATTTTTTTGTTAATTTTATAATTATTTTAGTAAAAATGTGTTGTGATTTCGCGCTCTTTGCAAACGCTTCACAATGCGCTCTCTAATGGTTTGTGATTCTTTGAATATACCGACGTTTTTCAAAACTTATCTATATTATTCTATAAAACATTATTCTGAATAGGCATAGGCAAACGCTAAAGGCTTAATGGTTTACCATCGGGTTTCGGCTTCCAACCGAATGTTGTATGATCGAGCACCGGATTCGTATCTACTTAATATTGTTATGGTTGGAAGTTATGTACAAAATATTTGAGAGCGAGCAAATATGGCTGATATTCCTATAAACTCTCCTTGTGCATGTGTGCTCAGTAGTGGAACTTTTAAATTCCCTCTCTATTCTGCATTGCAGTTGACATTTACTGCATCGCTCTAAGGACCTATTCAGGACCAAGTAAGCCACCAAATGGCCTTTCACTCCGCGAAACGACGTGAAATAGTAATGCACCTACATCGTCAACTAGTACAAGTGGTATATCGTTACCCAGGAAAAGGCGGGGCTGAGAAAACGTTAATATGAATATTGTACATAGGACTGTCTTTGGCCCTGGGTTTTCTGACCACCCGTCGCCGGCGGCCGGCGACCGACTCGTGTCCGCCGCCGACGACGTTCGGATGTTTTGTTCGGGTCGGTCGCCGGCCGCCGGCGACGGGTGGTCAGAAAACCCAGGGCCTTTCGGTGCGGCTTGTAGATCCGCATCGTTGTGATAACCGCATATAGACTGACCACGTCAGATTTGACACAATAATGAGAGCAACAAAACCCGTCTACTCAGATAGCTATAACATCCTTATTGCTAGATCCGGGCAACTGGCAGCTTTTTATGGGTGGGGGTCAGAGTGACAAACTAGCAAAATTATTCCATTGGAAAATAGTAATACCAAAACAGGTAAAAACTGTCGAATTTGTCTCAGTTATAGAGGACAGGGCCTATATTTTAACTTTAGACAAAAAACATTTCGTATAATTGCTAAAACAAAAACAGTAGGCGAAAAACTATGAATTACATTAATACATCGTTTGGCACTACTTTCCCCAAACAGAAACTTTTGGCAATGATATAATTAGTTCCTTATATAATTTCTCATAATATTGCACTAAACCCAGAACTCTAGGATATGTATTCTTGAAGTGGATTGCATTCTTTGACCTCCACCACTTAACAGCTGCCAGATCCCCAGATCTAGAAATAACTAACCACAGGGGTTTTATTGCTCTCATTATTGCGTCATATCTGACGTGCCCAGATCTCCGTCTAATAAAGGTCGGAGGAACCTGACACTTTAGCCTGGTCTTTTTTTAATACGGTTAATCGTCATTTATTTTGTCAGTTCTTCGACAAAATTTATATAATTTTGTTCGTAATGGCCGCTAACTAAGTACCTGTTTCGTTGAACTAGAAATGAATTATCTGCCAAAACCATAATCACATTTATTATGTCAATTCAATATATTTAGGTAACGGTCTACACTCGTATTTCAAATCACACGGACACAATGTAAACACACTTGACCCCAATTTTCTTTGAATTCCTTCAATGACAATTTGACAGTATGATTAAGATACGAATTTAAGTGTTTTTAGCAGGCTTTCATTAGTAGAAAAACAGATGCCAACAATAAAAGTAATATTTTCTCCAAGCCACCCTAAATATTTCAAATTTGCGCCTAGTATTAGTAGTCCGTTGATAGGACTAATGAGACGCCTCAGTAGTCCGGTGTTACACAAAATCGCACTACTGAGACTTTTAGTCCGTTGGTAAGAGATGGGAAAAATCCCAGATGTTTTTATGGTAACAACATTAAGTTTACTTTATCCAGGGCATGAACCCTGTTAAATTATTAATATTTTTATATTCATCTGCTATCTCTGTCCAACAACTTAGGAAGCCTTCAGTGCACATTCATGGTAAAAGAGATAGCAATCATTCTAAAAAGAAACGCGTTAGTATGAACATACTTATTTATTTGACCAGCATGCTAAATATAACGCTATTTTATACAAAAAAATCGGCACATCTATTTCACCACAAGTTAGTTGCATCTGAGTGCATAATGCCTAAAAAATTTGGGGGTAACATGAAGGAAAGCAATACGAAGTCACACAATGCACCTAACCATTGAAATTTTTAAAACAGACACTAAGAAATATAAATCTGACACAATTGTTTAGCTCCTATTTTTCAAGCCAAACAAAGACACGATGAAAGGACGATTTTTTTCCTTTGATATACTAAATTGAGATAATTATCTAAACAATAAAGCGTAATAATGAGTCTTTGGCACCATTTTTCTGGAGGATTATTCACAGGATCTTAGTAGATATAACCGTAGCTAGATATTCTTACTGACTCGACATTGTTGCGAAAATAAATGATGAAAATACTTTATTTTTCGTTTAAAATTCCATGGTTTTACCTACATATTAAAAAAAAAGGTATTTGATAAGAATATTTCAATATATTATATTCTTCATTCATTTAGTTTAGATTATTTAAAAAATTGGAATCGATTCGAATTGAAATTCGGAGGCGAATGTAGCCAACATTATGGGCACCCTTCCGCAGGGAACAGATCTCAGGGTCTTGTTTTGTTAGTTTTAAGTCCGTTTTTATTTCATTTATTGTATAAGTTAAAATGTAAGAGTTTAAAATATTGTTTCGTTGAGTTCTTGTTTAGAAGCTTAATATGTCTTTCCTCACCTCACTAACCTTAACAATTAAGTTCATGTAAGAGAAATAAATAAAAGTTCGACAATCGTCTGAAAATGCCAGTGGAGTCGAAAGCAAATTATAAATGTACGGCGTTTGAATCACGAGTCATCCTGAATATCTTTTACAGAACAATTACTCGATGTTTCAATTTTAGAAGCAATTTTAGGCCTAACTAGGAAGCGTGGGTGCTATGAGATATAAATCAATTACTTATGTAGATGCGTATTAATTATTTAGAAGTGATGATTAAATGCTAACTTGATTGTCAAGTTATGAAACTCAAATCTCTTGGCTTCTTAAGTTGGGAGACTTGGCCGGATAAAGGTGTAAGTATTTAAAATTAAAATTTGCTTACCGCTAATTAATAATTGTTATTTTAATCAAAAGACTTCATCACGTCGGGCAATAAGATCTTATTACAGTAAAAAAAACCGGCCAAGTGCGAGCCGGACTCGCGCACCGAGGGTTCCGTACAAACCTGTAGGTATATAAGTAAAAGTTCACCCATTGCATTAACATAGAACATTTATTTGGTTACAGCTTAAAGGTATTATAGACTTGAATATTTGATATGAATTTCAATTTAATACCTCTACGCGTTTACGAGGAAAAAGGTAGTAAGTTTAAAATTAAAAAAAATATTTTTTTAATGATTTTACCAAAAATGTCTACTTTTCGTAATTTTTCCTTTGTCTGTGCTATATGAAGTTTCTTCGTGCCAAGTTTCAAGTTTCTGAGTTTACGGGAAGCACCATTTAGGTTTTGAGTTCCTTGCGAGTACTCAGTTTCAAAATATGCGACTTAAATTGCTATTTCTTTTGATTGCGTTGACATAAAAGTTTGGTTTTGCTACATCTGATAGGTCCTATAGCCTTGAGTATTTGAAAGGAATTTCAATTTAATACCTCTACGCGTTTACGAGGAAAAAGGTAGTAAGTTTAAAATTAAAAAAACATTTTTTTTGTATGATTTTACTAGTAATGTCCACTTTTTGTAATTTTTCCATTGTCTATGCTATATCAGGTTACTTCGTGCCAAATTTCAAGTTTCTGAGTTCACGGGAAGTACCCCATAGGTTTTGCGAGTTCCGAAAACCTCTAAAATTTGCAGCATAAACGACTGTATCTTTTGATTGCGTTGGCTTTCAAGTTTGATTTTTTCACAGTTCCAAGGGACAATAGACCTGAGTATTTGATATAAATTTCAGCTTGATACCTCTACGCGTTCCTGAGAAAAATGGTCTTGACAGACAGACAGACAGACAGACAGACAGACAGACAGACAGACAACAAAGTGATCCTATAAGGGTTCCGTTTTTTCCTTTCGAGGTACGGAACCCTAAAAAGGAAAATATATCAACTGATTACTGACTATTAACTTAAACGGGACTGCAATCTATAAAATAAATGTGTAATATAAATTCTAATTAGATATATTATAGGTAGTTTTACGTAATCCATGGTTTAATTATACCGGTCGAGTAAAATTTTAGTAGGACGAGAAAAATTACACACTTTATAAGATTAAAATTGAAATCCTAAGGAAATGCGACCCTTGGATACTCCATATGTGCCCAAAAATCTCGTAAATCAATTCTGTTTGTCTAAAAGGTTTAACCTTTAGTGTGAGAACTCTTTAAGTATTCTAGTCGAGTGAGCTTACGTTTACCAAAATTTAAATTTAATTTAATCTCATGCGTGTCGTTAGTAAATGTTTCTAACTAAATTGTGATTTATTAGATTTTCGACATTGTTCAGTGAGTTAAGTGGCTGTAGGTAGCGTACTGGGGTTGTTGTTGAATGGCGACTACCAGACGCAATATGAGACAACCATTAACAAGGTCATGATCATATAAGTAGCACCGTAGGGGAGGCCAGGGCCGCGATCGATTCGAAAAATAAACACACACACTGGACAGACACAGCTCCAACCCAACTCAACTCAACGCTATAACGACATTGACATTTGCTATTCGAACAGATTTTCATTCAACATTGGTCTCACATTGGTCTCACATTGGTCACACATTGGTCACATATTGTACCAATGTTGTACCAATGTGAGACCAATGTGAGACCAATGTGTGACCAATGTGAGACCAATGTTGAATGAAAATCTGTTCGAATAGCAAATGTCAATGTCGTTATAGCGTTGAGTTGAGTTGGGTTGAGTTGGGTTGGAGCTGTGTCTGTCCAGTGTGTGTATTTATTTTTCGAATCGCGGCCCAGAGAGCCGTTGTAGATATCCTTAGAAGACGACTTTCAACACAATTGTATAAGTTCAAATTAGACGAGATCATCATTTTGAAACTTCGAATCAGCCTCAAGCTATTTATAGCTTGAGGCTGATTCGAAGTTTCAAAATGATGATCTCGTCTAATTTGATATAACTAAAAGCTAATAGTGAAGCTGCAGATCTGCGTTGGAATCGTAAAATATTTTTTACATGCTTTCCATGCCACAGTTTGCTACGTGATACGCTCGTAGCAGTCGTTACAGAGAACCTGCTTGGGGGTTCCTGACATAGTCGCTTTTATACTATGCCGTGGACGTCCACGATATAATGGTGCGTTCACATGTATGGACTCATTCAATGAGACAGGTGCATGCAGCCCACCGAGCATGTACTGCACTGTACGGTTTAAGAGGAATTTCCGCCCAGGCTGAGGAATGAAGGTTTTCCTAGCGGGCTACAGTCTGAGGTTCTTCAAAAACGGAGTGTACAGGTTCTTAAAGGCGCATGTGAATCCTCTGGGGTTGCAGGCGTCCATATACTATGGTAACTGCTTACCATCAGGCGGGCCGTATGCTTGTTTGCCACCGTCGTAGTATAAATTAAAAAAAACCGGCCAAGTGCGAGTCGGACTCGCGCACCGAGGGTTCCGTACAAACCTGTAGGTATATAAGTAAAAGTTCACGCATTGCGTTGACGTAGAAGTTTGATTTTGTTACAGCTGAAAGGTATTATAGACCTGAGTATTTGATATGAATTTCAATTTAATACCTCTACGCGTTTACGAGGGAAATATTTTTTTAAAATTTAAAAAAATATTTTTTGTATTATTTTAGTAAAAATGTCTACTTTTCGTAATTTTTCCTTTGTCTGTGCTATATGACATTTCTTCGTGCCAAGTTTCAAGTTTCTGAGTTTACGGGAAGTACCCTTTAGGTTTTGAGTTTCTTGCAAGTACTCAGTTTCAAAATATGCAACTTAAATTGCTATTTCTTTTGATTGCGTTGACATAAAAGTTTGGTTTTGCTACATATAAAAGGTCCTATATAGCCCTGAGTATTTGAAATGAATTTCAATTTAATACCTCTACGCGTTTACGAGGAAAAAGGTAGTAAGTTTAAAATTTCAAAAAATATATTTTTGTATGATTTTACTAAAAAAATATTTTTTTTGTAATTTTTCCGTTGTCTATGCTATATGACGTTGCTTCGTGCCAAATTTCAAGTTTCTGAGTTCACGGGAAGTACCCCGTAGGTTTTGCGAGTGCTGAAAAACTCTAATATTTGCAGCATAAACGACTGTATCTTTTGATTGCGTTGGCTTTTAAGTTTGATTTTTTCACAGCTCCAAGAGACAATAGACCTGAGTATTTGATTTAAATTTCAGCTTGATACCTTCACGCGTTCCTGAGAAAAATGGTCTTGACAGACAGACAGACAGACAGACAGACAGACAGACAGACAGACGGACAACAAAGTGATCCTATAAGGGTTCCGTTTTTTCCTTTCGAGGTACGGAACCCTAAAAATGTACTTAAATAATAAAGCACCGATATATTATGACGGTAACGTTGCCATCCATGGCGGAGTATAAAAGCGACCAATGTGTCAATGCGTGCGTTTTTCAGAATGGTGTGGGCGTGGTGTAATTATAGCCTGAAATTTATATCATTGCAAAACGAGTTGGTTGAACTCAAACGACGTCAAAAGTATTTATATCAGACGCCTGCGGTTATTGTTGCCCATCGGTGAATATTCGTAATTTAAAAACCTACGATAAAAATAGTTTTTCAACGATTGTAAAATTGATACTTTATCAGTGCGCGAGCGATACTTTGTATCTGCATTGTAGCTACTTACTTATTAAAATAATTAAGTGGGCACTTACTTTTCCGGGGCTTTAACGGCCATGCCTTGCACGTTCATACAATTTCCTGCGCAGCCCACGTATAGTTGTGGCCTACCATTTGTAAATACAATAATACTTTTATGGTAGGCTAATCTGTATTTTTTTTGGTGTTCAAATTAACCTTCACGTGCTCTGTCTTATTCGTCGTAAAGTCTTGGGGCATTTTCACTTAATTGTGTACCATTAACGGCTGTAGGCCTAGCACATGAGTATATCGACAGTATCTCGCGGTCGAGATAGACATCTATCACTGTTTAACTGTATTCATCAGAAAGTGAAAGATGTCTATCTCGACCGCGAGATACTGTCGTTACACTCATGTGCTAGGCCTACTGGTGAACAATCGTCACAAAACTGACGGTCCATACATTTTGTCAGGAATGTGACGGTTCGACGTTAGTGAAACACGACTTAAGTCGTGCTTTTAAGTACAAGAAAAATAAAAATGCCCGTCAAGCACATTTTGAACACCTCACACGCTTAGTTACTTCTGCTGCTGACTGTACATTACACATTAAGTATTGTTATATTTGTAGATTAATAGATATGGTAATAATAACTAAGTCATGTAAATCTAATGTAGTTAGCAAACCTAATCTCATTCCTGTAGTGTAGCCGATGAATTGATAATAGTTAGTCGGTATAATGTATTTAAACCAATCAATAATTTAGATTTCGGCGCGTCTTATTGAGGCCTCTGGTGACCAGAGGGCTGGCCATTATTTTGGCCAAAGGATCAGCGTAGCTATCCAGCGCGGAAATGCGGCCAGCCTTCTGGTCACTCTACCTAGTGACAGAGACCTAGAGTAGATTTTTTATTTATACATTTTTAGTTAGAGTTATATATTATGTTACTATAGATATTCTAATTTTGTTAAATAAAATATAATTTAGGTTAGTACTTCTCACAAATGTTATGGTTCTATAAAAGAAGGATGTTTCAGGTTCGGACCGAGTTTGATAAGAGTTCATAGATATATCTTAATTTGCGTGAAACAGAGATGTCAATTTCTGAAGGTCAACTTAAGTTTTGGGATAATTACGAGTGGTCGTGTGGTGTCAATAATTTATTAAGTAAATTGTGACGACTCATGTGTATGTGTTAATAACGATATTCTATACCTAATAGCAAGGGTGTACATCTCCACGATGTGACAGCAACTGGCTTGGAACGTATCGGATACGTTTTCGGCGTTGTAAAAACCCTTTCGTTTATTTGCGGCATGACCATAGATAAGATAAAATATTTAAGTAGTTTATAATAGTAGTTTTTTTACTAAACTAATAATTAGATTTTTTATACCACGACGGTGGCAAACAAGCATACGGCCCGCCTGATGGTAAGCAGCTACCGTAACCTATGGACGCCTGCAACTCCAAAGGAGTCACATGCGCGTTGCCGACCCTTTACAAAAAGAAGGATTCACTGTGTTGACGACTAAAGGAACAAGAAGGTCCCTCATCGTCATCACACTGGGTCCTCTTTGAGCTCTTTGGCAACCTTACTCACCAGCAGGATCATAACACTATGAGTATAGGGTCTAGTGCTATTTGGCTGTGGTTTTCTGTAAGGTGGAGGTACTTCCCCAGTCGGGCTCTGCTCCAGATTTGAGCGATGACATTCGCTGAACGTGCCCTACCACACTTAGCGAGATGCCATTCGCAGTGCCCATACCTCTCTTTTTGGCGTAGTTTAAGGACATATACCTACCCCGGGTCCAAAAATAATAATCAAATAATGATTGGGCAAATAAGGTAATAAATTTGTCATTTATCTACTTTTGTATTAAAATTACTGATTAGGTAGATTGAGGCAGATTGGGGCAGGTCCAGCAATTATACTAATTGCGTACTTGTGAACCCTACAACGTCGAAAGGTAAAACTGTATGGAGACGTCATGTGTGTTCATCTGTCAAACGCTGATTTTGTAGGTAAAACGACCTTCTGTATGAAATACTATTATATTATTATGTGCAGATGTGACAGAACTCGGTTAACCTGCCTACGCGCTCTTAGATCTTTAGATGCTCTATATGTCTGATGGCTACAAACTAGTATTCAAGTCTACATGCATGTTCTGACCTAGTAGGTAACCTGAGACTCAGAGCCTTTGATTTCGAACATCAAATGGAATCACGTTAAATTAATGACATGACTGTGCTTTCAGCCTCCCTTTCTGCTGAACTAGCTAAAAGGAATAGTAACAGTCTAACTGCTAGGGCCGTATTCTAACTTTAAAACACATATAGACACGATCCAACTTCAATACAACTCCAATGCATTAACAACGCAATACAGCTACGGCATAAACATCTGAATCAGAAATAGCAGAATTTGCTTGAGAAATATTCCAACGCAACTCCAATACAACTTCAATATTGGTTGAATGTTTGTTGTGTGTTGGAGTTATGTTTGAGATAGGTTGTATTTTTATTGTATTGTTAATGTATTTTTAAATTAGAATCCGGCACCAGGTCTGGTAATGTACTACTACCTACGACTACACGTCTGAGCAAGATAGTTAATTAAGTATTATTTTATTTTCCTCTCGTTTAAGGACGCAACTTCATTTATTTGGCCAAGTAACGACGCCTACGGATACATTATGTACTAACAAAATACATAAAATAACTACTAGTGTTATATTACTACCTACTACTACTACTACTATGATACTATTCCACATGCCGTAATATGATACCCCACTCAAACATATCATCTGCTAAACATTTACTTTCATTTTTTTTCTTACATTTTTGTATTTACAAGCTATGTACTCGTAAAATTTTGTTCGGATACAAATTCATTGCTTACTTTGAAGTTTTGGAATAAAATTGTTATATAATAACATTAACAACAAACACATTAAAACTTACAAATCTCTGTTTGGCCCAATGGTTGACTGGTAGAGAATGCCATTTGGCATTAAGTCCGCACTTATACAATATCACTTGTTGTTCAATAAAGTTGAAATATAAAAATAAAAACCGGCTAAATGCGTGTCGCACTTGTACCACACACACTAAAAGTAAAAGGTTGTGTACTTTGTCTACAGTCACCGGCAATAGTATCTTCCAACACGAAGGCCGCAAAAATATGTGATACGCTCTTATGGCCCAACTAATAAGAGCGTGTCACATGTTTTTATGGCCTTCGTGTAGGAAGATACTATTGCCGGTGACTGAATCTACGTATAACTATATACTAAAAGTTCTGTAGATTCAGTCAAAAACGTAGCGTAACCACGAATCCGTGTTTGTACATTACTCAAACCGTTCCTGCCTTTGTTTAGTTTCCTTTACGTTCGTTAGCCCGAGGCAATTAGGTAGGGGTAGTTAAACGTGTTGAGGGTGAATACTAATGTATAGCTACAGGCCAGGAATGCAGTGATTTACAGACGTCACGTGATTTGAAATAGCTTTTTGCAATTATGATTAAGCGAAATTTATTTTAGGTCGTTGTATTATCATAATTTATGCAAAATTATGCTCTAGAGCTGCAAACACGAAGAACTTGTTTTCTAACCTTAAAATAAGTTTTATTTCTTTTTACCCAAAATTTTGCGATGTACGAAACAAGAAATCTCATTAAGGCAAATATTTTAATTTTACCTCAAGTTAATTACCGGTAAACTTCTTCGAGCCTTAACAATAGCGCACTGAAACTGATTAATTAGCAAAATTTCCAACTCGAGTATTTTAGGATCCTCTACAAGCATGCTAATTTCGTTGAATGCAAGGAAAAATTAAGTTTGTTGGAAGGAACCTTTAAGACCTGACCTGAGAGCAAAGTATGGGAAAATGTTATTATGTACCTACCATAAAGCTCTATAAATGGAGTACGCTTCGCCTCATATTTCCAAACAAAAAAGTCTGCCAAAATCTGAGGGGGGCGAGGTAGCACGAATGTGAAGTTTTCAAGTCAAAGGTAGGTACATCATTGTCGGTTGTTAATACAGTTTATTTCTCAATGATTTTTTATGGCAGCAACGCTTTATTGACAACCGACAAAGATGTACCTTTGACTTGAAAACACCAAACATATTTGACATACTTACCTATTCTTTTTATACTTCATAACACTAAATGGAGCAATAGATAGTCGACTGTACATACGTTAACATATGGTTCATTATTGGATGCAGTCTTTGGAAATGTCAAACAAAAAAGCCAAGGATCATTTTTGATTGTATTTTCAAACAAAATATAGAAGACAGCAATCCTTAAGCGCGTTAAATATGGAGAAGTGTCAAACGTCAAATAGTTACTGCCCGTCAGAAAGAAAACGATTCTGTAAACGAAGCTTGATTTTCGATTTAGGTTAAATCTTTTATTACGAAAGTAATGATAAATAAAGTAAAACTGTACTTACATCTGAAATGGTATTTCATCTTTTTGTAAACTAGACGAAATATAACATTTTTTTACATCCAAAAACAGCGCATAAGGGCATTTTCACGGAGCTCGTTATCCATTGACAGCGATGACGAAAATGCGTGAACATCGATTATTGAAATAGTTTTTATAGATGTACTAGATTTTCCGCCAATACTTTTGACAGAGGGGAAATGATACTCAGGGCCTCTCCTGGTTTAGAACTCTCTGGTACCTACTAATGTAGTTCAAGAGGACATTAAATAGATATACTTCCGGTTAGTACATTTTCATACTTTTCGACTTCAATTTCATAGAAGGAGGAGGTTCTGTATTCGGTTTGGGCTTTTTTTAGGGTTCCGTAGTCAACTAGGAACCCTTATAGTTTCGCCATGTCTGCCCGTCCGTCCGTCCGCGGATAATCTCAGTGACCGTTAGCACTAGAAAGCTGAAATTTGGTACTAATATGTATATCAATCACGCCGACAAAGTGGTAAAATAAAAAGTGGAATTTATTTATTTATTAGGGTACCTCCCCTATACGTAAAGTGGGGAGTGATTTTTTTTTTCATTTCAACCCTAACGTGTGATATATTATTGGATAGGTATTTAAAAATGAATAAGGGTTTTTTAAAATCATTTTTCGATAATGTAAATATTTTCGGAAATAATCGCTCCAGAAGTAAAAAAATATGCGTCCCCCCCTCTAACTTTTGAACCATAAGTTTTAAAAATATGAAAACATCTCAAAAGTAGAACTTTATAAAAACTTTCTAGGAAAATTATTTTGAACTTGATAGGATGAATAGTTTTTGAAAAAAAAATACAAACTAATTTCTGAACTAAGTTTGTAATTTAACCGTATAAGCAGGTGTTTATTGTACCTGTAATTTCTACAAAATTACAATGAAATGACGTGCTTTCAAATAAAGTAAAAACGGTGAAAATCGGTTCACGCAATAAAGAATTATCCCATAAAAATCATCTTCCATACTTTAAGCTCGCGCGCAATAGTTTACTTAATTTGCCGATAGATGTCGCTGTACGTGAAACTCTCATATTATATCCTACATGGCGGTATTATTAACACTTACTGTGACGGACGGAAACTACGGAACCCTACACTGAGCGTGGCCCGACACGCTCTTGGCCGGTTTTTTTTATGTATGTTCACCGATTACTCCGAGACGCGTGGTCCGATTTGAATAATTCTTTTTTTGTTTGAAAGGGTCTACTTCCAAGGTGGTCCCATATTAATCTGGTGCTGTTCTGATGATGGGATCTATGAGGAATTGAGGGAACTCCTCAATTTTTAAAGGCATACGCATGGTGATTTGGGTGTTTTCTTAAGCGACTCGAGGATTTTCTCTCGAAAACCACCGATTTGATGAAGTGGACCTCTTGATGATGGTTGTTTTGATGATAATAATGATGATTTTTTTTTAATGTAGGATGTTGAGCGATTACTCCGAGACCCGTGGTCCAATTTGAGGAATTCTTCTTTTGCTTGAAAGTAACTACCTTTAAGATGGTTCCACATTAATCTGGCGCTGTTCTGATGATGGGATCCATGAGGAATTGAGGGAACTCCTCAATTTTTAAAGGCACATGTATGGTGATTTAGGTATTTTCTTAAGCAACGCGAGGATTTTCTCTCGAAATCCACCAATTTGATGAAGTGGACCTAATGATGAAGACCACATATGATATGTGGAACTTTCCTTACATAGAGTACGTATCATGAACTTTTTCTTATATATCTTCACCGATTATTGCGAGATCCGTAGTCCGATTATGATAATTTTGTAACCACTAAAAATGGAAAAATAAAAACTTTTTACAAAAAAAAGATAAACCGACTTCAAAAAGGATAAAATAAACTATTATATTATTTATATGCGTTACAAACTGATATGTTTGAAGTCGGTGCCAAGCCAAAAAGTTACAATACCGGCAAATCAGCTTCAAGTCTGAAAATCACATAACATTTAGATTCCTACTTATGTTGCAAAGGTGATCGAATGTGAATCTATCTGTTACATTTTCACATCTAAACTACTAATCCAATTTTGATGAAAAGAGGTACCCATGTATATATACTCTGATACACGTCTACTTTGTCAATAATCAGAAGAAGGCGGCAAATTAAAACAATATATAAACACGTATTCCTTCCATAGAAAATTTAAATATCGCGCCTTTGTCCACTGAAAAGGTGGGCCCCACACACCGAGTGTGTCTGAGTATAGAAAGATCAATCTTGCCATTGAATTCCTTTACACTTCGATATTACACCTTAGATGAAGTAGGATAAATAATTCAAAACGAAGCACGGGCTCCGTTCGAGATATGGTTAGTCCGAAAACTAGTAAACAGGTTTATTAACAAACACCATAAGACGTGTGATTATACTTTCTCTCTGTACTAGAATGAAAACCTACGTGCAGTCAATACCGTATTAGAATAGTTCTATAGTATGAAGAACAATTCACTGAACACATACGCCTCGTTCGTATTAACTGTTTTGTGATTTTCAGACTTGAAGCTGATTTGCCGGTATCGTAACTTTTTGGCTTGGCACCGACTTCAAACATATCAGTTTGTAACGCATATAAATAATGCATTTAAAAAGAGAGGTATGGGCACTGCGAATAGCATCTCGCTAAGTGTGGTAGGGCACGTTCAGCGAATGTCATCGCTCAAATCTGGAGCAGAGCCCGACTGGGGAAGTACCTCCACCTTACAGAAAACCACAGCCAAATAGCACTAGACCCTACTCATAGTGTTGTGTTCCTGCTGGTGAGTAAGGTTGCCAAAGAGCTCAAAGAGGACCCAGTGTGTTGACGATGAGGGACATTCTTGTTCCTTTAGTCGTCAACACAGTGAATCCTCCTTTTTGTAAAGGGTCGGCAACGCGCATGTGACTCCTTTGGAGTTGCAGGCGTCCATAGGTTACGGTAGCTGCTTACCATCAGGCGGGCCGTATGCTTGTTTGCCACCGTCGTGGTATAAAAAAAAAAAAAAAAAAAATATAATAGTTTATTTTATCCTTTTTGAAGTCGGTTTATCTTTTTTTTGTAAAAAGTTTTTATTAGAGTAGTATCTTCTATTATCTTGTATTATCGGTACTTATGTGTTTAATAAGTTGGGCTGTAACTTCTTTTTGTAAGTAATCTAGTTGTTAGCGACACAACGGAACACAACACGAACGAGACTCCAGCCCATACGATGGAGCGAGACATCACCGAGGAAACGAGAAGGACGACGAGCGGCGAGCGACTATCCCCGCGTCCTGAAAGCTTGCGACCGTCCTGAAGGCTGACGACCGCCACTGAAGACTTATCGTGATATGTGATTTGTTATGATATGTAAATATGGTTAAGTTTGTATTCGAAATAAAGATATTTATTATTAAGTAGGTAGAGTCAAACTTGGAATGTAAACTATTATGATTTGAAATATTTAAGTGAAATACGTGTATTAGAGTTAACTTGGATAGTTTAAGAGAAAATTGTAAGTTTGTATGGATGAATGGATAGGAATTCCCCAATAAATCCCTTATCTAGAGAGCGGATGGATAGGTAGGAAGTTATTGTCAGACATAGATAATTGTAGTACATTATCTAATAATAACATTAATCTTACGCCCCGAGTCCCTACAATAGGTAAAAGCTAAGGTAAAGTCGTAATAAAACAATAATGTATGCTCGGAGATTGGAGAGCTCTTTATTGAGGTAACCGAAAGGCCTATCGCTAAACGCATAGACTACGTAGGTAACTAGGCCGCGATTCGAAAAATAAACACACACACTGGACAGACACAGCTCCAACCCAACTCAACTCAACGCTATAACGACATTGACATTTGCTATTCGAACAGATTTTCATTCAACATTGGTCTCACATTGGTCTGACATTGGTCACACATAGTACCAATGTTGTACCAATGTGAGACCAATGTGTGACCAACGTCAGACCAATGTGAGACCAATGTTAAATGAAAATCTGTTCGAATAGCAAATGTCAATGTCGTTATAGCGTTGAGTTGAGTTGGGTTGGAGCTGTGTCTGTCCAGTGTGTGTGTTTATTTTTCGAATCGCGGCCCTGTACGGACTCACGACGTAATGGCAGTCATAGGAAATCTGAAAGAAAGAAAAATTTATAAAACATAGTGAAAATCTAGCTTACGAAAATACATTTTGGGAATAGGGTCGGCCAATCAGAGCGCCGATTAAAAGCCCAATTAGATCCTAGAAGGGATAGGACAATTAGAATTGATTGGACGAAATTCCGATAAGAATCCAGGCAGGTATATCCGCTCACTAGTAAATCAAATCATGCTATAAACATCCATACAAACCAGAGTATTCATTCAGTAATTCGGACAAGCAGCAAGAAGAAAAATAAACTAGAAGAAAACCAACTGGACTTTTGGAACACCGCTCCCCTCCTTCAACAGGAAGATTTTTTACGGGCTACTCATCGTGCGTCGACCGGCAGTGCGGCGTGTCGTCTGTTCGTGCCAGAGTTCGAGCGTTCGAGACTCTGTCACGTGGTCCTGCATCTACTTACGGAGCTTTCGTCGACGGGGTACTTCGCTGAATTAGCTCCGCACGAGTAACGGCTGAGTTAGGATCGGCAACCGTGGATATACAACATAAGCTATCGAAGGAAAATACCATATTACAGGCTGCGGTCTGTAATACTAGTTATGCAAGTGAGAACCTGTAATTGGCTTTCTAGTTTTATTGTATTTCTACAAATTTTGTGTGCAATGGTTTTCCATACAATGAATAATAATAATAAATCTATTATTACTATTAGTTCGGATACAAATGCATTGCTTACTTTGAAGTTTGGAAATAAAATTGTTATATACTAACATTAAAGCAACAAACACATTAAAACTTACAAGTCTCTGTTTGACCCAATGGTTAACTAATAATAAATAAGAATAATAATGTATAATAGATAATCATTTATTAGCTCTATGTAATATTTTATTTTGCTTTACTTGATTTCTTATCACACTTTTTTATTTTTATTAAGTTAAGCAGCTGTTATTTCCATTTCATTTTCTTTGTACAATCTCGGCCATTTCATTTATAATCCTCAATATCTTATCATCGCCGGCCAACAACGACTTTCCTTTTCATTTCTACCAAGCTTGACTAAGACAATAGCGATAATGGCGACAATCTCCGGACTAATTCGGATGAAACGTTGGTTTACAGCAGTGTTGGGCGTAGTTAACTACTATTCTGTAATATAACTACTTATTACGACTAAAAGTAGTTAACTACAAGTAGTTATGATTACATGTACTCTAACTACAATAATCTAGTTACACAAAGTAGTCGTTAATCTGATTACTGTAATCAAGTAGTTATAACTACTGATTACTTTAGTTCTAAAAATATCTTGTTTTGTAACATTCGTATCTGTATTAGTTTAATTTGGTGGCTATACATTTATGCACAGCGCAACTATTGATTTGGGCCTGAGTTCTGGTGATGATAACAATGATCTGATGATGAACCCTTGAAGTGCCTACTGGTTCTCAGGATTGGTCAGACATAACCATGTGTCCTTTTGGCTAATTCGACTCATCTTGATTAACATTTACAGTTAGTATCGGGAATTCGCTCTCGGAAAGGTGAAGTAGGTCTTGGCATGGTGGAAATGATCAACAGAACTTCATGACACATTGTATTTTTTTTATACCACGACGGTGGCAAACCAGCATACGGCCCGCCTAATCGTCAACACACTGGGTCCTCTTTGAGCTCTTTGGCAACCTTACTCACCAGCAGGAACACAACACTATGAGTAGGGTCTAGGGCTGTGGTTTTCTGTAAGGTGGAGGTACTTTCCCAGTCGGGCTCTGCTCCAGATTTGAGTGAGATGACATTCGCTGTGCTGTTCCCTACCACACATAGCGAGATGACATTCGCAGTACCCTTACTTCTTTTGGACGTAGTTTAAGGACATACCCGTGTCCGAACGTAGTACGGAACCCTAAAAACTACCTTTTGAATGGGTGTATTGTGACGGGCCGGCAACTACGTAACTCTACACTGAGCATGGCCCGACATGCTTTTGGCCGGTTTTTTAAAGATTTTATATATTGAACTACGATATGGTACATAAGTTACATAACATAGCAAAGGAACGTGCTCACTCTTATTCAGACCCGCGCGCCGGGTCTTGTCTTTTCATCTGAAGTACCTAACCGTAGGTAGGTAGTTACAAAAAGTAATCACGTAACCGTGATTGCAACTACAATTAGTAGTTAGTAATCAAAAATTTTAACTACTTTATACGATTACTTCATGTAATCAATTATTATGATTACTAACTACAAAATGTAGTCGTAGTCAGTAATCAGTAGTTAGATTACAATTTGCCCAACACTGGTTTACAGTTCATTTGTAATGGTTGAATAGATTTTTTTGTAGCGTTAAAGCGCTTGTAGCCTGGCGGTAAGACGTCCGACTTTCAATCCGAAGGCCTCGTGTTGGAACTGTACGAACGTGGTTCGTACCACTGATATTCGGTGAAGGAAAACATCGTGAGGAAACCGGATCTATGGCCCAGTTTCTCCTCTGATGGCAGTCGCTTTTGTAAAAACTTGTGCCTACGCCAATTCCTGGGATTAGCTTGCCGAGATAACCTCAGGCTCAATAGAGTAAAAAGCTGGGACAAACGCTAGGAGGAAGGAGGAAGAAGAAGAATAGATTTTTTGTACATAAAGGGATCCTAAATATGATTTCATTTACGGTTCCAAACCTTAAAAGGAAAAAACCGTTATAAGATCACTCGTGTGTTGGTCTGTTCATCTGGCACAGCCAAATTGCTCAGAAACTATTGGTTCAATTATTTATTTATTTATATATCATTTATGTACGAATTTTAAACATGAGACCATTTTTGAAGGTAAATGAATTTAAAAAAAGTAAATCATGCGGCATAATCAATAAAAGAGCTTTTTGTGAGAGCCTCAAAGGTCACTTGTCACTTGCTTGTTCTATTAGGATTATTTTTGATTTTAAAATTACAAGGAATTTCTAGAAGCTTCGTAGTAACAAAAATAATACAACTATAATATCTTCAGTCAATTGAAAATAACAGTACATTACAGCAGAGGCCGGGAAAACAGGATTAGCGGTCAAGTACGAGTCAGTATTTGAATACGAGGCCGGGAATCTATTTTCACGCCAAGGTATGTAAAATGCTTTTCTCAAATATGCAATGAAATAAAGAATTAAATATATATATAAAAAGTTGCGTTCATAAGGCATAAGTCTACTTGTAAACTTATATTATTATATTCTCTTTTTCTTTATTATTTACTCTATTATTCACTTTAGATACGATAACCATCAAGTCACGAAAAAAACCAGTTGTTCGTAAACCCTGCCGCCATCTTGGACGCCAAGGCTACTTTGCAGGCTTAGGCCTGAAAGTTGTTTGAAATCCCATTACTACAGTCCCCTCGAGTTGCTGTTGTAACGAAAATATTCCATTGCATGTGTAAGAAAATTACATCTATCCTTTATAAGCATTTACTTTCGGCTGCACAAAATAATGAAAAAATAACAGAAAGATTGTGTAGATATTGAAAACGAATAAGTACCTACTACTGAAATGTTCTTAAAATCCTTATTTATTTCTGAATAGTACCTAGGTTTTTATAAAATAATACTCAATACATAATTGGTAGGGAGGTAAAATAATATTTTTTATCTACACTCGCATTGTAAGTCCTCTAAAACGTGTTCAAAAACGGTAGGCAATGGCTAGCATTACCACAACCGGTTTTACTATGATAAGCTTTTTATATGTGACAGTAACGTAATTTTAACTTTACATGCTCAAATATTGATACGTTTTGAGTTTTGATAACATCATATACACCTGCACGCGCCCGCGAGCCCGCCGACACGCTCCCTCCCGACCGCCGGCACAATCGAGTTGGCCATGGCGGTGCAATGAAGGCCATTCTATGGTTTCCGAACATGGCATTTAGTATAAATAATATGAGTGTAGATAAAGCAGTGTATGCAACTGTACGTAATTAGGCATTATTACGTAACAGTTACATAAACTACTATTATCTACGCTCACATTGTAAGTTCTCTAAAACGTGTTCGAAAACGGTAGGCAATGGCTAGCATTACCACAACCGATTTTACTATGATAAGCTTTTTATCTGTGGCAGTAACGTAATTTTAACTTTACATGCTCAAATATTGAGGTGTTAGACTTTTGATAACATAATGTACACCTGCACGCTCCCGCGCGGCCGTTATTACGTAACAGTTACATGAACTACTATTACGTCACACCTGGCCACAATGTGAGTTTTATCGTACGATACGCGTACGGTAAAACTCGCATTATGGCCAGGTGGAGACGTAAAATTGTGTACTCACCACGGGCAGTAAAAAAGAAAGCCCTCTATCGCATATTTACAATACTTGCGATTTCGGGCTTTCGTTCTTTTACAGTCCTTGGTAAGTAATGTACTAAATGTAAACTAGACGTATTTTTTTCATATTCCACTTATAAAGATTCCATAAAACTACGATGTATTTTACAATATTTTTGCGAAGCAAACAATTTATCTGTAATTTAAAGTTTTATCGTTTTACTAATGCTTCCAGAGATTTAAAAGTAGTTACGTTATTAAAGCTCTGTACTGTAACACGATGTTTTTTTCTTCCGCGTGTTTTCAAGGTTTGAGTGAAAAGGTTTCCCAAACTTTTTCCAGCTTCACAAACAAGCAATTGAACTAGGGCGCGTGTTAGCCAACTCGCAGAATTAAACCTCCCTCAATCCCCTTGAGGATAGGATCGTCCAGAAATAGAACTTTTTACGTATTGGGCAAACTCAAATCCACTTACGAAGCAAACGAGCTAAGAAACTAGGCTTTTAGGGGTTTTCAAAATAAGTACTAGAGGAAAATTAACCTTATTGTTAGAGTCGATTTTGCGGAACTTATTTAGGGTGCTTTTCGATTAGCAGGGTAATTTCTGGTTTTATGAACATACAATCGACACATAGATTTATGCTGATATATGTATGCTAACCAATATAATTATGGTGGAAAGGACAAAGTATGACAATGTATGTTAATTAATGTCATTATCTAAACTTGAATTATTTTAAAAACAGCACTTTATTAAAATTCCATGAACACTTACCTAAATATTTGATACTTTTGATTTGATACGTTATTTACATCATTAACTATTTTATAAAGACCAACGAACAAGTCAATTTAAAAATAATAATATAAAAACCATCTGGATTTGACTTCGCAAGTAATTTAAATTGAGAAACCATTTTTATTTTTATTTTATTTATGTTACTTCCCCAATCGAGATGAATCTAATTATACCTGACACGTCATAATCCGTCAAACAATATAGGCTGTAGGGAGGGCCAAAGAAATATACAAACAAACATACTTTCGAAAAATATGATCCTCCTTAGGCAGTTGGATAAAAATCCATGTGCACAAATTATTATTTTACAAATACGCTTTATAATCTCCTACAGCGTATCTAGACACACGGCAGTGTGTCCGCCAAGTTCGAGCAAAAAAAAAGCGACACACCGGCCGTGGGTTATATTACACGAACCATTTCGGGCCAATTTCGACCACCCTATAACTCAAAACATATTTTATCTACGCATATGAAATTTCGAGTGTCTGTTGACATCCCCTTAATTGTCTAGAATACAAAATTTCATTATTCTGCCTATAGCAGTTCTTGAGATATTGACGTCAGAAAATCGCTATTTTTACTATACACTCACTCACTGACTCATCAAAAACCTAGACCACTTCCAATGGTCGTACTGACTTGAAATTTGGCATGGAGATAGGTCTTAAGGTGAAAGTAAAGGGAAAAATCTGAAAACGGCCAAGTGTGAGTCAGTTTTAAAAATAGCGAAGGTGTAACTTTGTTCTACTATGAAGTCATAATGAACTAAGTGGGTCTATCTTCCAATGGTCGTACCGACCTGAAATTTGGCTCGAAGGTTTGTCTTTAGGTCGAAATAAAGTAAAAATCTGAAAACGGCCAAGTGTGAGTCAGTTTCGAAAACAACGAATGTGTAATTTTGTTCTACTATAAGTAGGTATGGAGTGGAAATGAGATAAGACTTATTTAAATTTAGATACATAACAATTTAAGACAATACATGTTTGTCTTAAAGACAAGAACAATAAAATTGTTCACCACTGTGTGTGTGGCTGTTGCGGGAACCGAACCCACGATTTACGAAGTGCAAAGCAGGTCACTAGATACACTAGGTGCGCTTAATTAGTCAAACAAAAATGAAAAGACTATTTTTTCTCGCATAGTCTAAATAATTTCTAATTTTACAACTAATAAAATCGCAGATTCAAGAACATGGAAATCATATATACTCTAAGATGGAATTATATATACTACTGCCCATCTCACCCTCCGATACGCCACGGGATGAGATGGGATGGTGCACTTCTAGGGCTACATAATAGGCCACCAATTATAATACCTACTGGTAGGTAGGTATTACCAAGTTATTAATTATCTATGTAGGTAGCGTACTTACAAACAGAAGAAAGTACGTTATTGATGTATGTAATTATATGTAAGTAGGTACATTTTATAGGTGTAGGGAGCCAGTTTATTTGTAAAAATCACCTATAAATAAATAGTAAAATAGAATTAGACGCTTAGTATAAAGGGTTATAGTATAAAGTACATACCTAAGTTGAATGAGACATTTCCTAAAGCAAAAGTGATAAAAAAATAATAAAGAACCTACACCTAACAAAAATAAATGAAATCCCATCAAAAACATAAATGTGAAAGGCTGCCAAGTTCGATACTATGGGAATGCTTCGCCTATAAAAGAAGTGAGATCTGAATAAGTACCAAGTTCCATAAAAATACCTCAAATCATAAATAGTTATAGGAATGCACACTTGATTTCCAGCAGTTTTTAAGGTACATTTTGAATAAGTATCACGTTACATAGAAATACCTAAAATTATAATAGTCAGAGAAACGCACACCGGTTTTTTTAGCAGTTTCCTGATAACATTTATTATTTTCAGTACTTTTTAATGATGTAACTTGGCAAGTTTTAATAGAAAATTATATACTTGACACATTGCAGTCCAAAGGTGTCGATTCATTGCATTGAAAAGGTGTGTGGTGTGTGAAAACTTGCCAAGTAACATCATTAAAAAGTACTGAAAATAATAAATGTTATCAGGAAACTGCTAAAAAAACCGGTGTGCGTTTCTCTGACTATTATAATTTTAGGTATTTCTATGTATCGTGATACTTATTCAAAATGTACCTTAAAAACTGCTGGAAATCAAGTGTGCATTCCTATAACTATTTATGATTTGAGGTATTTTTATGGAACTTGGTACTTATTCAGATCTCACTTCTTTTATAGGCGAAGCATTCCCATAGTATCGAACTTGGCAGCCTTTCACATTTATGTTTTTGATGGGATCACGTTCTCTTGACACATTTCGTCTAAAAATACTCTTTCATCCATCTATCATTACCTACGTCCATATCCATACACTCCTCACGTGTCAAGCCCACCCGCTCTGGGCACACCGACTAAAATTGACAAGCTTCTATTATAACACTAAAGGTATTCAAAATCCTACCTTACTTGGTCTGCTTTAAGTTTAATTTTCGATGTTATGTTAAATTGTGATACGAGGTTGTGAAAGTGCTGTATCAATAGGCATCATCAAACTTTCGCAACACATAACGAGTTTTGTGTATTTAGGCGAATAATCTATATATATATATATATATAACTCAAAGGTGACTGACTGACTGACTGACTGACATAGTGATCTATCAACGCACAGTCCAAACCGCTGGTTCTAGAGATTCCAAATTTGGCACGTAGGTTCCTTATAAGGTCTAGGGGTGCGCTAAGAAAGGATTTTTCAAAATTCATCCCCTAAGGGGGTGAAATGGGGGTCCAAAGTTTGTATGGGGAAACAAGATTAGTTAGTCTATTTTATTCGAAACTTCACAGAAGTATTCCTAACAATAAATGAGTAAATACGTGTTGCAGGTTTTTTGAGAATTCAACCCCTAAAAGGGGGAAATGTGGTCAAAAAGTCTGAAAATCAACATGGGTATTGTTTCTATGGTTTATCGGGTTGTTGATTACGAAAACAACAACGATTTTAAAATCCGACGTGGCGGACGTGAATTACCATCTCCCCTGTTAGGGTACAATGGGGTTGAAATGTCTAAATATCCATATGGGTGTCGTTTTTGTGATTTTTTGGGACGTTAATTAAGAAAATGGCATCGATTTTGAAATTTAATATTGTGGACATGAAAATTCTTGAAAGTATTTGTGCCAAATTGCAATCTTCTTCTAAATATATAAAAGAAGAAACTGACTGACATATCAACGCACAGCCCAAATCGCTGGTTCTAGAGATTCCAAATGTGGTACGTAGGCTCCTTATAAGGCATAAGGATGCACTTAGAAATAATTTTTAAAAATTTACCTCCTAAGGGGGGAAATGGGGTTCAAAGTTTGTATGGAAAACGACATTAGTTCAACTATTTTATTCGAAACTTTACAGGAGTATTCCTAACGATAAATGAGAAAACAAGTGTTTCAGCTTTTTTGAGAATTCAACCCATAAGGGGGAAATGTGGTGACAACATTTAAATATCAACATGGGTATTGTTTCTATGGTTTATCGGGTCGCTGATTACGAAATAAACACTTAAGGGGGTGAAATGGGGGTTGATAGTTTGTATGGGGAACTTTTAAACGTTGAACCAATTTAGATGAAACATGGTATAGAGATAGTTTGTGTACCGGGAAACGACATGGGACAGTTTTTATCTCGAAAATGAATCTTTAAGGAGGTGAAATGGGGGTTGGAGGTTTGTATGGAGAGTTTTTTACCGCGAACCGATTTAGATAATTTTGTTGTGGATATAGTTTGAGTCCCAGGAAACAATTAGAGGGGTAGAAAACATGTTGGTAGTTTGTATGGCGAATTATTAACCGCTCAACAGACGATTGAAATGAAACTTGGTACATATTATATAGATTGAGTCGCGGTAAACAATAAAGGATAGTTTTTATCTCGAAAATCAACCCTCTGGGGGGTGAAACGGGGGTTGAAAGTTTGTATGGGAAATTAATAACCGTTGAACCTATTTAGATGATTTGGTATGGAGATATTTTGCGTTCTGGGGAAGGATATATAATAGTTGTTATCCCAGAAGTCATTCCTTAAGCGGGTAGAAAGGAGGGTGGATTACTAATTCCACGCAAATGAAGTCGCGGGGAAAAGCTTCTATTCAAGAGTAGGAATCTGTATTAATCATAATCTCTCAGTAGTAAGTCGTTGATGGCGTAACAATTAAACAATTATTGCAATAATTTCTTTAAAATAAAAAATGAGGGAACCGCCGTCTTCAAAACGTGGTATACCGAAAACTCCAGAATGTAACGAATACTTTTCCGAAAACCGCTTCTAAATCAGTTCAGCGAAACGCAAGATGATCGCGGACAAACATACATTCCTACATACAAACATACGAGTCTAACTGAGAACCTCCTTTTTTACTACTTTTAGTACGTGGGCGAAGCCGCGGGAAAAAGCTAGTCTATATATATAAACGTAAAAGTCCTGATTGACTGACTGACTGACTGACTCACTTAAATCAACGCCCAGCCCGAACCGTTAGACCTAGAGAGCTGAATTTTTCACAATTGGTAGTTTTTATAACGTTAGTATCCACTAAGAAGGGGTTTTTCAAAATTCATCCCCTAAGAGGGTAAAAAGGGGGTTGAAAGTTTGTATGGATAGGATTTAAAATTTTGAGTTAGAGATTTGAAGCGTTTTTCAAAATTCAACCTGTAAAAGGGTAAAAAAAACCGGCCAAGTGCGTGTCGGACCACGCATAGGAGGGTTCCGTACCTTCAATGGAACAAGTCGTATCTGATGCCTATGGAAGAAGTTTTTTGGAGATAACTCAAAAATGGCTGAACCGATAATGTTCAAAACAATTTTCGTAGAAAGTATATGATAAGGCGCATATTTTCAAATTTTTTCATATTTTTTGAACTTACGGTTCAAAAGTTACGGGGGGTGCTACACAACTTTTCTGACTTTCGAAGCGATTATTTCAGAAAATATTCACTTAATCACAAAATAGTCAAATAAACCTCAATGTTATTTTAAAAGACCTATCGATTGATGTGTCACGTGTTGATATTTGGTTAATTTTGTTTTTATTTAGTTACCTGTATGGAACGCCCCCCTAAAAATATTCATTTTTTCAAATTTAACTACATAACTAAGAGCTGCATACAAAATACACCTTATGTGTAAATTTTATTCAGTGACGTTGTATAGTTTCCGAGTAAAATGCCTGTGACATACGGACGGACAGACAGACAGACATGACGAATCCATTCCGGGTTCCGTTTTTTGCCATTTGGCTACGGAACCCTAAAAAGGGGTTGAAAGTTTGTATAGAGATTTAAAAATTTTTGGTTTGAGATTTATTAGAATTATTGTTCCTATTTCCGTTCCATTTCCATGTTCCAGAGTGAGCTCTGACAATATAGACCCGTACCGATAAATTATGAAGTTTCGATAATATTAAAGATGCTTATTTTTCACATACAGAATTCAGGGCATCCAACTTAGCTAATAATAATAATTTGTGTCATCCTAGGTTGTTGCTTAGGTAGAAACTTAGACATTTCTGTTTTTAAACATTATTTGGTGAATATAAAATTAGAGATCAAAATTGTTTTTTCACTGTAACAGCAAAGTTGTTACTGACGCACGCACGCGTTTTGTGTCACTTTCGTCAATGGGAATACTGACATTCAATCAGCACAAACATGTGGACTTTTATAAGCCTATATAAAATTAGAGTTGATTGATTAGGTACTGTGCTTTCTAAAATATCGGTATCTAGTATTTGAATAAATTTGTGCCATATTAATCAATGATAATTATTTATTTAATTTTTTTTTCTTGTAGAAACCTGTTAACAGTACAATAAAATATTAAAGTTATTAATGTTTGCGTTAGTATTTTTATAAAAGCGTATCGAAACCATGTTTGAAATTTGTGTCGTTATAATCAATGGATTATTTTTATTTTTCAAAACAAAAACTTTTTTTGCGTAAAGGGCATGCGCAGGGAAGGGTAAGGCGCGGGCGGGGTGCATGTACCGGCCAGGCTGCCTAGCAGCTCGTTTGTTTTCTATACATTATTACTCTATACATACATATAGTAATAAGTGCGACAAACACAAACAGCGAGTTTTTAATCGCTCTTCTTTATTTTTCATAGTAAAGAAAGCAGTAATATAAAACTTAAGTAATTAATGGTGATATAACGTATGACTACACCGTAGTCCGTAACGGACTGCAACGGCGGATCTGTGTGCCACGGTTAACCTAGTTTACCATATAAACAGTATTTTGACAAATTGTCACAGATCATTTGTAACTAATAAATATGTAATTTATGCATCAAGGCGGTTTGTTTACAGAGTGCCAATCGTGAAACGCGAAAATCGAAATTTCGTTATCTGCCTCTCGGTTGGACTAGCAAAGAGCCGGGCTGGGCTTAATAAATTTTTCATCAGATGTCATAATAACGCTATGTTTTTATTAACTTATTGTATAAAATACATACAAATCAGTAACTTTTCTTTAACATTTTTTTTAACTCAATAGTTTTGAAAGTTATGGGGCCCTGAAGGTTGAGTACAATTTGGACTATTTTGGTTGAAATGGTGTCATTATGACACATACTTTTTTTGCCTTATTGTGTATAATGTACTCAAATAAGCAAGTTTTATTAGAAACATTTTTTTAACTCAAAAACTTTGAAGTTACCTTACTTTGAATATTGACTACATGGAGTAAAATTTGGACTTAAATAATAAAATGGCGACGGGGTATCATTTTAACGAGTACTTTTTATGAGTTTTCCGTAGAGAATACGCTAAAATAAGCGTGTTTTATTTGAGAAACTTTTCTCTAAATTCAAAAATGGCTGAGATTAATGGACTCTGAACTTGTATATAATTTGGACTTCGAATAAAAAAACATCGACGGGACTTCATTATAACGTGTACTTTTTATCATTATTCCGTATAGAATATGCTAAACTAAGCTTGTTTTATTCGAAAAACTTTTCTCTAAAATCAAAAATGGCCGAGATAATGGACTCTGAACTTGTATACAGGGTGACTGGTAATTCGACCTATTCCTGGAAAGGGGTTTATTCTAGAGGTTATTTACAATGTTTTTAGCCCAGTCAACCAGGGGTCTAAATTAAGTGGTTTTCGAGTTATTCGAGTTTTTAGTGTTTTTCAAAAAAACGCCATCGGCCTTAAAATGGCAATAAAAAAAAACTACATGAATTAGGATGGTTAATTATTTGTTTACTGATAGCCAGTGAACAGAAGGTTATTTAAAAAAAAATCATGTCAAACAATTAAGACTTTAGAAATAACAGGTAATAAATCAATAGCTATCGTACTTTAAAAAAAATATATAAATCAAAGACGAATACCCTAAAAAATGTGTATGAGACTTCGCGTAAAAATAACTGAAATGGATTCCTCAATTCATAACCTTTCCGAAAAAGTACAAATGTTAACATGATTCACTAAATTATTGAAAATAATAATAACCGCGCTGCTGGAGGATGTGCCGCTTGGTACAAGGATGGCCATGATTTACCAACACGATGGCTGCCCAGCTCACTAGTACCGGTGTGTGTGACAGTGGATGGATTGGTCGAGGCGGTCCGATCCCTTGGCCAGCAAGTAGTCATGAAACATGAAAGAAGGCATGTCGCTGCGAGTAACAATCACCGATGTACGCAAAAGGCTTCGTGCTTGCATTCGAAATGAGGGCAGGCAATTCGAACAAGATTTGTAAATTATTATGTTTATCAACTACAATAATATTGCTTTGCTATTCCGCGGTATAATAACGTGCTAGTTGATTAGTGACTACCCGTTATACTTATTTGCGTATTTTTTGCATGCATTAATGTTCCCACCCTCCCGCCGCAAAAACAAATACGCAAACAAATACAACAAACCACCACCAATAACACCAAAACTCGACACGTGTTTCGCCTCTCTACGAGGCATCCTCAGGAGCTGCTGGAGATGTTGTCGGTCTGACGTCCGGCAACGGACACGGCGGGGACGGACGGAAAAAAAAAATTAATGGAATCAGGCGTTACTTTGCGGACTCCGTTGCCGGACGTCAGACCGACAACATCTCCAGCAGCTCCTGAGTATGCCTCGTAGAGAGGCAGGTATATCCATAATTTAAGTCATGAAACACACGCAAAAACCGGTTTTTGGTTAGGAATTCTTTATTATGACTACTTTCATAAATTAATAATACCATAACATACGAACACGTCCAAATACTCACCGAAGGCAACCTGTCCTGACCTTGACCTTCAAAAGATAAGATAGGTTACTGGAGGCAAACAAAGGACTCAGGGAAACAAAAGTGACAAAAACAAACTGGTTCCTGGTTAACTTTATTTGTGTTGCTTTCATCATCTTTCACAACACGCGAACATGTCAGAATACTTCCCAAGGGCAACCTGTTATGACCTGGACCCTCAAAAGATAAAAGTCAAGATAAGATGAAAGATAAGGTAAACCAAGCACACAAAGAGAAACAAAAGTGACACAAACAAACTGCTTTCGGGTCTGGTACGCTTCCAGTACACCCGCTACCTGCTCTGTTATTATTATTATTATTTTCAATAATTTAGTAAATCATGTCAACATTTGTACCTTTTCGGAAAGGTTATGAATTGAGGAATCCATTTCTGTTATTTTTACCCGAAGTGTCATACACTTTTTTTAGGGTAATCGTCTTTGATTTTGAAAAAAAATAAAACACGTAAGATCGCTTGTGATTTATTACCTTTTATTTCTAAGTCTTAATTTTTATGACATGTTTTTTTTGTTCGGAGTAACCTTTTGTTCATTGGCTACTAGAAAATAAATAATTAACCATTCTTATTCATGTAGTTTTTATACAAATGCCATTTTAAGGCCCGAAGATTGCGTTTTTTTGAAAAACACTAAAAACTCGAATAACTAGAAAACCACTGAATTTAGAACCCTGGTTGACTGGGCTAAAGACATTGTAAATGACCTCTAGAATAACTCCTTTCAAGGAATAGGTCGAATTACCAAACACCCTGTATAATTTGGTTTTCGAAAAAAAAAAACCATCGACGGGACGTCATTATAACATGTACTTTTTATGATTTTCCCGTATAGAAAATGCTAAAATAAGCGTGTTTTATTTGAAAAACTTTTCTCTAAAATAAAAAATGGCCGAGATATTCTCCTCCTTTTTGTAAAGGGTCGGCAACGCGCATGTGACACCTCTGGAGTTGTAGGCATCCATAGGCTACGGCTTACTATCTGGCAGGCCGTATGCTTGTTTGCCACCGTCATGGTATAAAAAAATAAATAAAATAAAACAAAATAAAAACAGAATAAAAACAAAATGAAAACAAAATAAAAACAAAATAAAGACAAAATAATAACAAAATATTAACAAAAATAAAACAAAAGTAAAACAAAAGTAAAACAAAAATAGAACGAAACTAAAACAAAAAATATACGTTGCGTTTTCTACCCATACTTCACGATGGTTTAACTTGTTAAGAAGCGAGCCGGGGGTCTACTTCTAGTAGTCACTACAGAAGCACGCCGAACAGGCTTGCCATGAAGGTCACGCGCTATAGTTAGGACTTAGTCTGAACGCAAATATTGTTTCTGTTTAATTTTTGTCGAAATATCATTGATGAAAGTGACACAAATTGAAATATCTACTTTAAAATCCCTTTGTGATTATTATAATGTGAACTCTGGTGACTTTAATAATTTATTGAAACGATCACAGCCTAAAAAAACGAATTTACCAAGAAACTTAAATTTTCATTGCTTAATTTGACACATATTGATTTTATTGACGTATTTTAAGGTGATGATATAGTTAATCCTTATTTTATTAACTCTAATTTTTTATACGAAGTTTTTTAGCGTTGTCATACTATATCAAATTGCACTCGACGTAAATGACACAAACTGGTTTTGTGCAACAATAAAACTGTTCTAAATACAAAACAGTTATATTTTATAACTCTAATATTCTTTTACTCAAGTTATGGCAAGCTAAAAAAGTTAACCTCAAATGACACAAAACGCACTGAAAGATTCTCATGTATACACTGTATTTCCAACTTCAATAATAAGTGACTAGAATTTTCGAAACTTAACCCTCAAAATATTGCCAGTGGGACGGGACTAATAGTTTGGTCATCGTATCATCAAATAAAACCACCACTATATAGTACACAAAGAAGTTACGCATATAATAGGGAACATTTACGTTATTATTTGCATATTAACACTTATTTGTAACTGAAACTATGTCTACTTTGCCCGTTTTTTCGCCAAAATAGCTATAAGTATAAATAGATTAAGATGATGGTTCGGGGATTAACAAAAGTTAGTTAAGAAGATACAATTGGATATGAAACTCTGTATGAGGAACCGTATTATACGCGGACGAAGTCGCGGGTGGAAAGCTAGTCCACCATATAAGCCAAATGAGTTATGAGTATTAATTGTCGAGGGGGTTTACGTTGGATTACATGGAAATACTAATTAGGTCACATCACCGTGTATGGTACTACCGCAATAGTTAAGATTGTAGGGTAAGCAGTAGAACAAGTAGTGTTAGTACCCTCTGTACATGCATATGTACCTACAATTAAAACTAATAAGGAATATGCCCGTTTTGTTTTGTTTTAAGACGAAAGTTGTTTAGGCAGCCTTTGTAAAACTTAACATTTTATTTAGCTAGGTTTTCGTACCTACAGATAACGATACATAGATGTAAATATTCGTGTAAACTTAATCATGAACCTTATCATTCCATGTCAAAAAGTATGAGATAAGTATGTGTCTTAACTTATATCACTGATCCAGGGAGCTAATCTGTTCTATTATAAAAGTTATTGTAATGTAGGTGTTTACAAATAAATAGCGTGAAGAGTAAGTAGTTTTATACCGAGTGAAAGAAGCACATAACAATAAAACTCCTGACCGAATGGGTACCTACATCTAAAACCTAATGCGTATTTACCGACCCGCCGAGTTGAAAGGATGGGGACTAAAATCCCATATTTACACAGTAAATACGATTCCATAGGCTCCAATGAACTTTTACTGATCTGCAATTCAGATAAATTGGTAGATACTACAGATAGTCTTATTGAAAAATTCGTACAATGTTTGTAATCGTAGGTTAAGCTTAAAACGTTGGTGATCCGTTTAAGGTACTGATGTGCTGACGTAAACTTTGCAAAATTGCGGAATTTTTATATGGGAAAATTTTGGAAATTTCACATAATTTTGCATGAAAATTGAAAATTTCGGTTTCTTAAATTTAAACTGTCTACATTTCTTGTGTATTTCCGAAAATTTCCTCAACTTTTTTTAAAACTCCGCAATTTGCGCATCAGTAGTTTAAGGGCATTATAAATATCGTAATTTTATCGCGAAAATGATTTTGTATTGCTATTAAATTAAATTAAATAAACGTTTATTTCAGGCTATTGCCCATATCGTTGTTAGTAAACACAGAATTCATGTTAGTAGTATACAATACAAATTTTCAATTTTCTTAACGCGAATAAAATAGGACTCAATAAATAAATAACTAACAATTAAAATTCAACATCAAATAATACATTAAAATTGCTAACAAATTATAAAATCATTAATGTCAACAGGTGAAACATTATTAATTACTATAAATAAATAAAATCTGAATTACTTTTAAATTAAATTGAGTGATTAAAATTAAATTAAATGTCAAAATTGAATTGCTATTGTAGAGGGTTGACGTGCTGGGACGACATATCCATGCCATTTGAACCCGAAATATATTTTTTTTCCTTCGACTTTATGTTACTTAGCATGAATATTATCAAAAACAGTTTCCTCGCCAACAAAGAAAAATTAAATAAAAGGTCTAATTCACCCAAAAAGACAATACAAATAAAAAATATGGACATTTATTTTCATAGCGCAGGTATTACGGTACCTTGATAAACTAATAGTGTTTCACTTTTCAGCTTCCTTTTCTGTCATATTTATTAAGGTAATTTGCCTGGGACGT
Organism: Pammene aurita; assembly: GCA_947086415.1. Classification (NCBI taxonomy): domain Eukaryota; kingdom Metazoa; phylum Arthropoda; class Insecta; order Lepidoptera; family Tortricidae; genus Pammene; species Pammene aurita. Next base: position 17,022,432 of record OX352308.1, read on the forward strand.
GAAACAGGAAACTGGTAACAAGGAAAAAGGGAAGTTATTGCATGGGCTGGTTTACAAAATAACCGCATTACGCCTTGAAAACTGCTGACGGATGGGTTACATTATGGGATGGACGGACGAATTTCAAGCTTGCTTTTCAAGACACTATGAAATATACACTACTCGGAACCAAGAGATTATAGTTATAATAAAACTCAAAAGAATCCCTTATATTAGATGTACTTGAAATGTCGACACTTTTACATTTTATAAATATGTATTTGTACTGGGGTTCTGGCATTTATTTTAAAACAGGAAGGAAATTACAGGTGACAATAAATATTATACTATAAAAAATATTATAAATAACTATAAACTAGAGACTACCTACAAATAAAAAATGTCCTCCAAATCGCTGCCAATGGGCAGGGTATCCAGAAGGCTGGCCGCATTGCCACGTTGTATAACGATGCTTACACGTTATGCAAAGTATTGGCCAGCCTTCTGGTCACCCGTCGTTTCGATTAAACGCGCCGCTAAATCTTTGTAGATGCGGCGCGCGCTCGGCCCCCATGGCCCTAACGTTTCGACCCCAAACGCCTCAAATATATAACCACTACCGAGGGTGGCGTATTTGCGGCGTTTGAGGTCTTCTGCTGCGGAAGCGGCATTTGTACTTACTCAAAAGGAAAATAATGAATAACCTTTAGAAATAAAATGGATCTAAAAAAAGATTTTAACAATACAACATCTGAAAGTCTATGTTTTTTATAATTTCAAATTAAAAATATATTAAATGTTTTGTTAACATTTGATTCCTTCCATGTCAGTTAAAAATAAACGGTATGAACATATTTCTTATTTACTTTAACCCATTCACCGCTACGCCCGATCTCTCGAAACATGTACGACGCGCTGCCATACATTCAATTTTGGCGTAGCAGCGTCACGACACCGTGTCGTTACTCAGTGGTTCAGCGGTGTTCAGTTTCGCGCGCCCATGAAATGGTACATATTGGATGGCGTTATTCATGATTTTCGTTTAACCAATCTTTGACCGACTTTGATTAAATGTTTTGTATTATTTAAATAAACATAATTATATATTTCGGTAGGAGACAAAAAATAAAAAAAACGTTATAAATTCGTTAATAATATTTATTAATTATAACACATAGGTACAAATATTTACATTATACATGTATGAATGTACAAAATAGCTATATATAATATATTTACTTAACTAAAATACTTATATTGCACTTCTATGATATATAACGAAGCATAAGCCCTGACATAATCCTGGCTGTTTGGGCACTTAGGACAATAGTCCCCCGTGTCTACGCTTATTTTTTTTGTTGTCCAACAAACCACGCATCTTTTTCTTTTTAGCCTATTTGATCGCGGGTCCCGAGGTAATTTAAATGATGCGTGGCGTTCAACAAGAGTAGAAGCGAGACTATTAGATCTCTGTTGGCTCGAAACCAATGCCCGAATAATCATTTGCCTAAAATCAAATAAGGGCATCGGTTTCTCGCCATATCTATTATAAAGGCTGTGCGCATTGCATAATAGTGTGCTAAATATATGTACTCCTAATTTCTTGTACCACCTTAACGTTTTATGCTCGGGGTTATAGTAAGCCATCATTTGATCGTGCTTATCGACTCCGCCCATATATTTATTGTAATTAAGTACGACCCTGGGTTTTGTTTTGGTCACATTATTTGAACCCGTATAATTTTCCCATTCGCCATCATGTTCCGACGAAATCATTATTACTTCTCTGCGGTCATTCCATTTTGTAATACATATGCCACTGTCACTAAACATTGATATTTTTTCCTGCTTTTTTAACTTTTTTTTTAATAGTTCGATTGGGTTACCCTTCCTATTACTACGTAGAGTCCCCGTGACATATGTATTAGAATCTACCAAATGTTCCGCCAATTCAATTGAGTTATAAAAATTGTCCATATAAACTGCATGTCCTACGCCAAGTTTTCCCTGCAAAAGCTTTTTAACCACTTTATTGACATGATTTTTGCCTCCCAACTCTAAATCACATTTCCCCCCATATACGACTATCTTTAACACACATCCAAATTGATCTGTCAATAAATATAATTTTACCCCATATTTGTTGGCCTTTCCCTTCATGAATTGGCGAAACGAGAGCCTGCCACGCCAGAGCACTAATGACTCGTCAATGCAAAGTACATTCCCAGGATAATATATTTCACACATAATTTTGTTAAATATATCAACTAACCCAGAAATTTTATTTAAACGATTTTCACCCACCCTCTCGTCGTAAAAGTTCAGGCACCTTAAAATCATGAGCCATCTATCACGCGCCATGTTTTTGGAAAAATATTTGAGGTCAAACTGCTCATCAGTAGACCAATAATCATCAAACCTATTCAATCGTATGGTACCCATATGAAATTAAAGTCCTAAAAAAACTCGTAGCTCTGAGGTTGTCACATCTCTCCATTTCGTTATTCTTGCATATGATTTAACATTCGCTTCTATTAAAACTTTCGCATATCTATTAATATTACTCGCTAAAAACACAAGCAACGAGCTAGTGAATAATAGATCAAAAAATTTTACCGGGTTGTCGATTCTACCGCTCGTCATTAATCCGCTCGTTTTATTAAAATGAGTGACGTTTGCGGTGTTGCTCGTGTAACTCCATTTTGAGGATTTTCCTGCATTTAGGGTTTCATCGTTAGCCGGTTCTTCATCTTCGTCAGTATCCGATTCTGAAGAAGAGTGATAATCCAGTTCAGGATCAACATCGTCAGCAGCTTCTTCGAGAATGCGTCTCAATTCTTCAATCGACATCGGGTTTGCATCATCTAAAAAACAGTTAAGAGTTTGTTTAAAAACGTTAGAAACACGAAACTGTGTCGACAAACCGGCGATGAACATATGATAGCAGTGCGAAGACACGTGTTCGATCTAGGCGGATCACACAAATTTCAGAGTCCGGTAAACTTTTTTTTCGATTTCGCTCAACTCTTTCATACTATTTTGCACTAACTAACGAAACTTCTATCTGTTTGTATACATATTTTGTAAGTACGATTCTTTGTAAATTGTATAAGTGGAACGCTTTTTTATTTTCTTGTCTCATTCACCCGAATGTAACACCTGTTTCGCGAATTTTGCTTAGAGAGGTGAAAAGAATAAGGTTTTATTGATTAAAATTAAGTTATACTAGTACGTAAAATACATAAATACGTTGGAAAATGAGTCTTCTGAGGAATAAGAGGAACAGTTTATATATATATATTAAGTATGTTTAGCTAGAGCAATTTTATGAAAAATTGCCGAAGTTTAGGTGATATTTTTGGGAAAGTATTAAAGCATTTCACAAAAATAAAAATACAGAAATAAACTGTACTTGATGCTTTAATCAAATAATTTAAAAGATATTAGGGGCCATTAAAAAATAATAACTAATATTCAAGCGACAAGATTGCACGAATCAACGTCCTCACTAAACAAGCTCTGTAAGAATTCAGTTTTAGGGTATTAAATATTAATATATATATGTAGACCCAAATAACTTTTTTGCAATAACAAGACTTAAAACTATCTTATCAAACGCGATTCATGTGCATAATTTAATTATTAGCGATTTTCGTTTTCAAATCGTTACCGGACTCTTCAATTCGCACCACCACAACCGCTACGTTCTTCTACGTTACGTTCATCAGTCATCACCTTAAATATTCACAGTCACTACAAATGGCTATAATATTTTTATGGTCTTAGTACTGTATCTATTACTTACAATGTTAGGTAACATAATATTTAAAAAACTCACCGTTGTTTCCAATTGAGTTTTCTTCATCATTGAGCTCCAATCCTAGTGCAGTCAAATCGGTGTCCATGTTCAAGATCGAATCGTTCGTTTCAAGTAGGTTCGGAGTTCCAGAGTGCATAGCCGGGTCAATCGTGGAAAGCATGTTCGGGTTCGGAATATCGGTGTTCATAGCCGGGTCAGTAGTGGAATGTAGGTTCGAGGTCAGAATATCCATATCACAGTACACACGAGAACACGATACGGAGATGAGCAATAGCCGAAGGACAAGCCTAGACTAACGTATATATTATCACTTTACTAAACCACCTCTAGGGTCACTAATTAATGTTATCGGTATTTACCTTTACGGAGCTTCTGAAGATCATAGAGCGGCATTTTTGAAAGACGCATAAATAGAACGCAGTCATTAAAGTCGCCGTAATCCATTGTCTTTACCTGCACGTGTGGTGCTAATCTCCCGACTTGCAATTTTACAAAAACAGGAAAATGAATAGAAATGCAGCTGCATGCTGTGGTATTTTTTTATTATCTTCATTATATTTATTAGCTCTGTCACTTGAAATGTTTTAAAGTGTTTACTCTGTACCTAGTTTTACGTCATTTGTGCACGTATAAAACTTTACTTGTGAAATATCTATATTAATCGATATATATCTAAGTAACAAGAAAACAACTGAAATAGCATTGTGAAGAATATGTTCGCTAAAACTTGAAAACTACTCAATCAAATACATGGATACAATATTGTAGGTATCCGTATTCCGTAAACAAAATAATAAATTAGTCGCGTATTATTATTATTTTATTTTTATTAATATAATTTGTGAAATTTTTTAGTTTACCTTACCTACACATTTACCTACAATTCCTGTATTTCACTACACTGTACGTGACGGGTAGTAGGTATATCGCTGGTTACAAACAAAACGGAATAACGCCATCCATTACTCGCGTAGAATCATTATAATATTACAAACAACGTAACTCGACCTCGATTTGAACCAAAATATACCTTATGCGTGCGAATTAAGGTCCATAATGATTACATGGGTACTTATTTGTTACGTCATGCTTAGCAGTGGTGCAAATGCAACACACTCCGTTCGCTCAATCACAACACGATGTCGTGAGGCTAAAAAGTAACCTAAATATTAATATTTTGTTTAGAAAACGTATTTATGCAATTTATATTTATTAAACATTTTATTAGATTAGTTACATATAGATAAATACTTACTATAAACCTTTTATCTCCGTTGTATATTTAGTGTTCGTAAAAAGAGGGATACTATTCTAATATACTCAATACAAGTACTAGGTATTTTAGTTCCATCTTTTAACTAATTAAAATTAATAAAATAATGATAAGATGTTTAAAAATGACAGAGATAAAAGCCTAACAATTTTAACGACACAGTGTCGTGACCAGTGTCTGAGCAGCGTGCCATAATTACGACAACGTGTCGTGATTAGCGGTGAATGGGTTAACAGTCAATTGTCTTAAATATGCAACCAATGACGTCATGTGCTGCAGCCCTTTTCGTTGCGATGGGGCTGTAGAAAAGAATAACTTTCACTGATATTTTTTTTATATTGCTTTCTTTTAGTTGGTCCCATGTAAAATGTGTTTGGACAGGTATAGTGGAGTCGTAACTACGTATAGTACCTACACATTGTATACAGACATACATTGTGTTAGGACCTTTGACCCCCATATACAATAATATGGATACTACAAAAAAATTCACTCAAGATGCGTAAATGTGTAATACGTATTTTACGAATTCAGGCGCATCCATGTTAAACTGTTCGTTAAGAGTCAAGTAAAGTTTTTTTTCGATTTCGCTCAACTTTTCGATACTATTTTACAGTAACTTATAAGACTACTATCAGTTTGTATACATACATATTATGAAAGATAGTTTCTTTTTAAAGTGAAGTGGAACACTTTTTAGGGTTCCGTACCTCTAAAGGAAAAAACGGAACCCTTATAGGATCACTTTGTTGTCCGTCCGTCCGTCAGTCTGTCTGTCAAGACCCTTTTTCTCAGAAACGCGTGGAGGTACAAGGGCTGCTATTTATATATCCGGAAACCGGGATTACAATCTTCTTAAATAGCATATTTGACCTCCATGGTAAAATTTGAACTTTTTTAAGTACTGGCCGGTATATTTTTTCTTTCTTATTAACGCTCGTGTTTTGTTTTTGACGGGTTTTAAATGTCATCTCGCAGCAAGAATGGAACTCACTCGTGAAAATATTCGTGCTATGATTTATTATGATTTTCGGCGTGGTTTAACGCAACAACAGTGCATAGATCAACTAACTTCAACTTTTGGTGATGAAGCCCCATCTAAAACTACTGTGTATCACTGGTTTAGTGAGTTCAATCGTGGACGTAGTATGCTTACGGACGAAGTTAAGGCAGGTCGCCCGAAATCGGTCGTTGTACAACAAAATATCGAGGCTGTGCGAAAACTTATAATGGACGACCGACATGTTACGTACCGCGAGATAGAGGCGACTCTGGGTATTTCTATGACCAGCATTAATAGCATATTACATAATTATTTGGCTGTAAAAAAAATTTGTTCGCGTTCGATACCCCACAACTTAACAAAAGAGCAAAAAGATGCTCGCGTCGAATGGTGCAATAAAATGTTAAAAAAATATAACCATGGTGACTCAAAAGCCGTTTATAACATCTACACAGGTGACGAATCCTGGATCTATGCATACGATCCCGAAACGAAGCAACAATCAACGGTATGGGTGTTTCAAAATGAGCCGAACCCTACGAAAGTTACTCGTGCAAAAAGTACATTGAAACAAATGGTGGCCTGCTTCTTCGGTATTAATGGCCATGTAGCTACAGTGCCACTAGAAAACCGTAGAACGGTTAATTCAGAGTGGTACACGACCATTTGCTTACCGGAAGTATTTGAACAAATTCGTAAAACTAACCAGCGACGAAGAATCATTCTTCATCATGACAATGCCAGCTGTCATACGTCACGCGAAACAACTCTATTTTTGGAGGGTCAAAATGTGGAATTAACGGGTCATCCGCCGTACAGCCCTGACTTGGCACCCAACAATTTTTATTTATTTCCAAATATAAAGAATAAATTACGCGGTCAACGATTTTCGACCGCTGAAGATGCTGTCGACGCATTCAAACAACACGTTATGGAGGTACCTCAGGCGGAGTGGCAGAAGTGCTTTAAAAATTGGTTCACGCGAATGCAAAAGTGCATAGATCATCAACGGGAATACTTTGAAAAACAATAAAACCATTTTCAGCCGTGTACGTTTGTTTGTTTTTTTGTTTCCGGATATATAAGTAGCAACATCAAGCTGAAATTGATATCAAATACTCGGGTCTACTGTCCTTTGAAGCTGTGAAAAAATCAAACTTCTAAGCCAACACAATCAAAAGATACCGCCGTTTATGCCGCAAATTTCCGCAAATTTTCGAAACTCGCAAGGTATCAAAACAGGGTACTTCCCGTGAACTCAGAATCTTGAAATTTGGTAAGAAGCAACGTCTTATAGCACAGATAAAGGAAAAATTTCGAAAACCGTAAATTTTTATTTATATCATATAATGAAAATATTATATATTATATTAATAATTTTAATGTTTCTACCCCTTTCCTCATGAACGCGTAAAAGTATTAAATTGAAATTCATATCAAACCTATAGGTTTGTATGGAACCCTCGGTGCGCGAGTCCGACTCGCACTTGGCCGGTTTATTTTATTTTATGTTTACCTTACCTAATCTAACAGCTGTTTCGCAATTTTTGTTTGGAGAGGTGAAAAGAGAAAGATTTTTATTGATTAAAATGATGTTAAACTACTTAGTCGGTTCATAAGTTCTGTCACTAGGATTTGGACTGGTAAAATAGGAACTGTAAGAGGTTGCTTACTATTTCAATATATGGTTAAAAAGCCTATTTAATACTGATTAATTTACGATATTATTTAAGGCAAATAGTTGTGGCAGTTTTACACAATTCCCTGTAACATTCGAGAAAGCGCAATAAAAAACCACGTCAAAAACACGCGCCCTGTTCGAGTTGACTTTGACCATAATTATTTTTATTCAATTTTAAGAGGCTTCAGTCTTGCATACTGCATTAGCTTGATCGTTTACCTTCATTTTAATAAATAATTATCATGGGTCTGACTGACAAGAAGGCGAGTAACTATACACAATTTTGAAAGACTACCTTGAGTATGGCATCAAAATCATCGTGTTTTGCTCAAAACTGAAAAATACGTTGAGGTTCAGGAGAAGAATAGCTGAAGCACAGACTTGTAAGTCAACTAAATATTGGTTTTGAAATATGTCTTAATCATCTACTTTCATAAAATTAACAACTTGTAACTCTGGGCAACTATAACAATGATCTTAACTAACTTTTGTGAAGTACAATTTTCATAAATCATCGGCGTGTTTGGGACTGACAACAATCTTTTACAAGGATCTATGAAATACGCGATCTTGATTATAAGTTAATCATATTATATTTTAATCTGTATGAAATAAGCTTTCTAATCAGGTCTAATTTTTTTAAATAAAAGCTTTGTATTATATTTTATCACTTAAAACCCTTGTGACGGAACTTAAGGACCGACTAGGTAGTATGTAAAATGTTGGAAAATGAGTCGTTTAAGGAATAAGTGGATCAGTTTTTTTTTTCATTTTCATAAAATATTTTTTAAGCAAGAGTATGTAAGTATTTACAGCAATTTAAAGAAAAACCGCCGAAGTTTAGGTGGTATTCTTGGGAATGGATTCAAGTATTTCATAAAAATTAACATGTAAAATTAAACTTGGCTTTTATGCTTTAATAAGATAATATTAAACAGATGGATTGTTATGCCTACACAAATAATAATAAGAAATCAAGAGACAAGGTTGCACGAATCAACGTGCTCACTAAACAAGCTCTGCAAGAATTGAGCTTTAGGGTAAGTATTAAATAATAATAAATGTGTACTGAAAGTATTTTTTTTTGCAATAACAAGACTTCAAACTATCTTATCAAATGCAATTCATGTGCGTTATATCATTATTAGAGATTTCCGTTTTCAAATCGTTAAAGGACTCTTAAATATTGTTCAAATGACCCACCCTTACTAGAAAGAAAGCCGTCAGTACACTGATTATTACAAATTCAACGTTATTGTACACTGGTACAATAGGGTCTCGGAGTCGCAATTGTGTATCTCGGAAAATTGCTATTGCGCCCGCTTTTTCTGAGGGCCTTTGTTTTTTCCTTGAACAACAACTTTTATTTTTATGACAACGTAAGTATATTAAGGTAATTTTTTGTAAAAGAAAAAGAAAAAAGTGTATTAATTTGATATATTGAGCTTCTAGGGAAATTTATACACTATAAAAGAGTGATATATATTCATTACACTTTCATGAAAGTGAAAATGATATAATACCGTTAGTAAACTTGGAACATCAGTTTATTGTACAGTCGACGTCAAAGATATGTTTACACTTTTCCACCTTAATCCGTTGTAATAAGGTCCAAAAGTGTAAATATATATTTTCACACCAACTAATCGTATACGGGCTTTTTCTTCCCTGCTAGGAGGGAAGAAAGTGGCATTTTTCTGTTCTAAGACATTAGCTTTTTTTCAGCTGGTCCGTCATTAAAAACATATTTCTTATTGAATTAATCGATTAATTATAATCGGGAAGCACATTAGAAGCACATATAAAGTTAAAATAAATATGATTAAACAATAAAAAAAATTTTTCTCTAAGGTGGTGTGAAAAGCAGTATGTGTCACATAGGAGCAAAACTATTTTCACCTTGGGCGTTAACACTTGAATCCCTCACTACGCTCAGGAGTCTACTTTAGAATCCCTCGCTGCGCTCGGGATTCTATTATAGACTCAATCGCTTCGTTTGGGATTCAATACACGCCCTCGCCGTAAATATTTCATTTTGCTCCCTTGTTACACAATCTACTATTGTACGCCTCTAATGTACATCAACGAAGTTATACAAAAAATCTATAAGTAATTTATATCCAGGAAACTGTCTGAAGGTTGTCTCTTTTCCATATTTAAAGTACGATGAAGTACTCGAACATTCGACAGCCGGGCCGCGATTCGAAAAATAAACACACACTGGACAGACACAGCTCCAACCCAACTCAACCCAACTCAACTCAACGTTATAACGACATTGACATTTGCTATTCGAACAGATTTTCATTCAATGTGTGACCAATGTGAGACCAATGTGAGACCAATGAGAGACCAATGTTGAATGAAAATCTGTACGAATAGCAAATGTCAATCTCGTTATAGCGTTGAGTTGAGTTGGGTTGGAGCTGTGTCTGTCCAGTGTGTGTGTTTATTTTTCGAATCGCGGCCCCGGTGGAAATTGAGCTCTTTAAATGTTGCGCCACTGATTTGTAACTGTTAAATTTAAGTATCATAGACCGCGGCCGGGCCGGTTGCACCAAAGCGTCTGTTAAAGTCAACGTGATCGTTAGAAAATTCTTGTACGAAAAGTTTGACACTTTTCCACGGGATGACAGCTCCGTCGTCATATTTAACGTTGATCAGTTCGTTAGTTCTGAGTACTTATGAGTGGTGCAACACACCCATAATCACGCTATGGTATTTTGTTATCAGGTATCATCAGTTGATAAGAGATGTTAAGCCTGCCACCGTCAGGCTGGAATGGTGGTGAGGTGCGGGCGGTGAACACTAAGAAGATATACTCCAGGAGGCCCTGGTATGCGCCCCCGGTTGACCCTCAAGAAGTATTGACGGACCAGGAGGAGTATAACAACAGAGGTACCGCAACAGATTTTTCATACAAAAGTCTAAAGTTATACCTCATCTTAAAACACATGCTCTTTAACATTTTGTAGATACTTAAAATAACTCCTCATTTATCATGCACTGAAAATAAGTCAATGTTTATTTATACACTAGCTTTTGCCCGCGGCTTCGCCCGCGTACTAAAAGTACTAAAAACCGGCCAAGAGCGTGTCGGGCCACGCTCAGTGTAGGGTTCCGTAGTTTTCCGTCCGTCACAGTAAGTGTCCCCACTTAAGAGTTAATAACACCGCCATGTAGGATATGATATGAGAGTTCCACGTACAGCGACATCTATTGGCAAATTAAGTAAACTATTGCGCGCGAGCATAAAGTATGGAAGATGATTTTTATGGGATAATTCTTTATTGCGTGAACCGATTTTCACCGTTTTTACTTTATTTGAAAGCACGTCATTTCATTGTAATTTTGTAGAAATTACAGGTACAATAAACACCTGCTTATACGGTTAAATTACAAACTTATTTCAGAAATTATTTTGTATTTTTTTTCAAAAACTATTCATCCTATCAAGTTCAAAATAATTTTCCTAGAAAGTTTTTATAAAGTTCTACTTTTGAGATTTTTTTCATATTTTTAAAACTTATGGTTCAAAAGTTAGAGGGGGGGGACGCATATTTTTTTACTTCTGGAGCGATTATTTCCGAAAATATTTACATTATCGAAAAATGATTTTAAAAAACCCCTATTCATTTTTAAATACCTATCCAATAATATATCACACGTTAGGGTTGAAATGAAAAAAAAAATCACTCCCCACTTTACGTATAGGGGAGGTACCCTAATAAATAAATAAATTCCACTTTTTATTTTACCACTTTGTCGGCGTGATTGATATACATATTAGTACCAAATTTCAGCTTTCTAGTGCTAACGGTCACTGAGATTATCCGCGGACGGACGGACGGACGGACGGGCAGACATGGCGAAACTATAAGGGTTCCTAGTTGACTACGGAACCCTAAAAAAGAACGTAACGCATTGTAACGCACGAAAAGAACATGTCGCGGGGACTGTGCGTTGATAGATCACTATGTCAGTCAGTCAGTCAGTCAGTCAGTCACCTTTCAGTTATATATATATATATATATATATATATATATATATAGATTAGATTGTAATTTGGCACAAACACTTTCATGTCCACAATATTAAACTTCCAAATCGATGTCATTTTCGTAATTTACGTCCCAAAAAACCATAAAAACGACACCCATATTGATATTTTGACATTTCCACCCCATCGCACCCCAACAGGAGAGATGGTATTTCACATCCGCCACGTTAGATTTTAAAATCGTTGTTGTTTTCGTAATCAGCGACCCGATAAACCATAGAAACAATACCCATGTTGATTTTTAGACTTTTTCACCACATTTCCCCCTTTTAGGGGTTGAATTCTCAAAAAACCTGCAACACGTATTTACTCATTTATTGTTAGGAATACTTCTGTGAAGTTTCGAGTAAAATAGACTAACTAATCTTGTTTCCCCATACAAACTTTGGACCCCCATTTCACCCCCTTAGGGGATGAATTTTGAAAAATCCTTTCTTAGTGCACCCCTAGACCTTATAAGGAACCTACGTGCCAAATTTGGAATCTCTAGAACCAGCGGTTTGGACTGTGCGTTGATAGATCACTATGTCAGTCAGTCAGTCAGTCACCTTTGAGTTATATATATATAGATATAGCGGTAGGACTTGTGCCCTTTTTTGTTGAGCCATTCTGATCCCTTTTCCCTAGAGTCACAGATGTAGCAGTCGGGAAGTGCTTCATTTCCGCCCGAGGGAGTTTTACTGTTCAAGTTTATATTTTTAGGTTCAATTCAAATATTATTTGTGTTGTGATTTTATAAATGACGATCCGTTCTCGATTGTTAAAATAAATCAATAATAAATAAATATTATAGGACAATATTTTACGCAAATCAACCTAATCCCACAGTAAGCTCAATAAGGCTCGTATTGTGGGTACTAGGCGACCATACATATAATAGATAAAATACTTAAATATATAGGAAACATCCATAACTCAGGAATACTTATCTGTGATAAACACACGAAGAAATGGCCTGACCAGGATTCGAACCCGGGACCTCCTGCTTCATAGGCAGGGTCACTACCGACTGGGCTAGGAGGCCGTTACAATGACTTACCTAAAGAAATTGTATAGGTACTGCAAGTATATTCTTGGTTTTGTTTTATAAATACACGTATATCTTACGTTCTTTGTATTCAAAATGAAAACGAATCTCACTCGAGTCACTTCATTCTAGTGCCTAAATATAGGACTATACTAAGCACAAGGACAAACGATTAGGTATTAACGGTAATTGGAATTTGACAGTAAATACTAACATTTATCGATATCGTCATAATCACTTGTTTCACACAATTTCTTAATCAATAAGTTAGTTATAAATGTTATAATAACTCAAAGTGAAGTTTAGTTGACTAGGAACGAGTATGCAGTCGGGAGAAAGTTTTAAAAATTAGATTGCAAGGAATTATGAAATATGAATTATCGACACAAGATCAAATGCGCGTATATGGAAACGTAGCCGCTGGTGTACAGTCAACAATAGAAGTAAATAAGCCGGCCAGGTGTTAAACATGAGTTTGACACCTTATTGTCAACAAAACAAGAGCGATTCAAAATCATTTGGAACACCTCGCCAGAACGTCCAGTTGTACTGCGGACTGTATGAGTACCTAGTGATTAAAAAGTAAACCCACATTTTATGCGCACAGTTCGGGTTTTATACGTTTTATTATGGAAAACTTTGAATAACTAAAGTGTAGGCGGTCAATTTAGTAGTAGGCGATTCATCTTATGTTACAAAGAAATTAAGAAGACCCATTTCCTTTGAGTTTTGTAATTATTAGCTGCTCTCACGTGCGTTTTAGAGTAAAACTAGCCTAAATGTTCCTCCGGGGTATAAACTGTTACTCTCATTGATTTAGGATATATAGTAGAGGTACAGTTTCAAACAAGACTTACCGAAAATATGGCTCGTGAAAATTTGTAACTTGCCAGCTTTATACCGTGATATGTCAGAGAAACTGCTGTACGAGTCGTTCTTACAGCACTATTGTGGGGCCATTTTTTTGGGCTGATTGTGTATCTCGTTCTTTATTACATATCGGTGGTTACTATAAATAAAACATGAAATTCTGTCCAGTAGTTATTTCGCGAACAAACAGGTTTCTCCTTGTGCATTTATTATATGTATTCTTGTATAGATACCAACACAATCTTAATGTGAGTAGGTACAAAAATAAAGAGATAATGGTATTATAAACAAAACATTTAGTATGAGTACAAATTAAAAAATAGGTACAATGTGTGAACAAGAAAATAAGTAAACTTGAAACAATAAAAAGGTACTTACACAAACGAATTTAAGCCCGCCTCGCATGAATGGGGAACAGAAATGCAATCAACAAATGTTATTTGCGAAGGCAATAATCATTTCCGTTGTCTTACGTTTTTACACAAAAAGCGTATTTTACTTTTTTGTTTTTTTTTTACAGAAGACAACACTTAAAGCAATATGTTTGACTAAAATGTCAGAATGGAAATCAAAATCGCGAATAGTAAAAATAAAGTAAGAGCATGAGTTACAAACATATTTTTTTTTTTTAAGTAACAATAACCTCGTCTTTGAACGCATGTGATGTTCCACTATCATCATGTGTTTTTAATGTACGAAATATCCACCATAAGCAACAGTAGCTATACTTAAAAACAAATAATACGGGTCATTTTATATAGATTTTTTTATACAACGTAAGTACCCAACTAAACTTATCTAGCATATAACTTATCTTAGTCTAGGAAGAAAGAGGACACAGTTCAGGTAAGAATGCATATCAAAAGTTTTGTGAAGCGGTCAGATTTGGATTTTATTATTTATTTTCTTTTATTTACACAATGGGTTCATTATCTGTCTCTTAAATTGTTTTGATATGACTTCTGGAAGAACTACGCATTATTGAGTAATTTTAAGATTTTCCGCCGAGTTTCTAACTGCTCATAATACTTCTCGGGTCAGAGGTGTAGGGTTAGAATTAGGGAAGTATTTTTTTTCTCCCTGATGTTCATAAGTGCATTTTAATGTGCCTTAATTGAAGAATAAATACCATTTATCTTTATTATTTTTTTTACTTTCATTGTTCTCGAGTAGGTATACTTGAATGGGAGAGATGGAAACTCACCTTTTTCCAACTCTAGCTCATAAACGCCTCCCGGAACGATAAAACGTATCCAACTACCTACATCCATATTTTATATTTTATTATCACCTCCGCTTTCCTAAGAGGTAAGATATAAATTCATGATATACCATGTAACACATAAGTGTTAGGAAAATACAGCGATGACCGTTGCCTTGAAGCCACTAAATAGACCGCACTAAACATATTTTATGAACAGCGTTCGTTTAATATTTACGGAAATGTGAACATAGCCAGTTTTACTTCAATGTAGAATGTTAGTATAAAGAAAATGTGGGTGAGCAGCGGGTTCGTGTAGGATGTTAAGTGTTATCTAACAAGCATGATTTGCGTTTTTCTTTGGAAATAAAACGAATAGCCGTCTTTGTTAAGCAAGCAACAGACTACAGACTAGATATATTTAGATACAAATTACCTATCAAAGGCTTTTCAGTGAAAACATCCAGAAATAAAAACCGGCCAAGTGCGAGTCGGACTCGCGCAGCGAGGGTTCCGTACAAACCTGTATATAGGGGTAGTAAACAAAGTGATGTCCGGCGGGAGCTGCTATCATTAAACGTTCACAAGTCGAGCGGACCAGACGGCATACCAGCAGTTGTGCTCCTGAGTTGTGTCCCGTGCTAACGCGCCTTTTCACACTCTCTTAACACAAACGGCAAGTGCCGTCTTCATGGAAGACTGCCCTCGTGCACCCTGTGCCTAAAAAGGGCGATAGTTCGGACCCGTCGAATTACAGGCCTATCGCTATAACCTCTCTTCTCTCCAAGGTTATGGAGCGCATATTCAATGCAAAGCTCCTGGGATACCTAGAAGAGCACGACCTGATCAGTGATCGCCAGTATGGCTTTCGTCACGGTCGATCAACTGGTGATCTTCTAGTGTATCTAACTCACCGCTGGGCTTCAGCCATTGAGAGTCAGGGAGAGGCATTGGCAGTCAGCCTTGATATAGCTAAGGCGTTCGATCGGGTCTGGCATCGAGGTCTTCTATCGAAGTTGCCAGCTTACGGCCTGCCCGAGGGATTGTGCAGATGGGTCGCCAGCTTTTTGTCCGGCAGAAGCATACGAGCTGTAGTCGACGGCAGTTGCTCCGAAAGCATGGAGATAAACGCTGGTATCCCGCAAGGCTCCGTGCTATCCCCAACGCTGTTTTTGCTGCATATCAATGATATGTTGTCTATCGGCAACATTCATTGTTATGCGGACGACAGTACTGGGGATGCCTGTTACACGGGCCGTGCCAATATCCCTCGATCCGTTGTGGTAGAGAGTCGTGAAAACCTTGTGTCCGATATCGAGAACACTCTTTCTGGAGTCTCGGCGTGGGGTCAGGACAACTTAGTCCGATTCAACCCCACAAAGACACAAGTTTGCGCGTTTACCGCTAAAAAAACCCTATTTACTGTGGCCCCTCAATTCCAAGGCACAACCCTTACAATGTCAGGGAGTATTGGGATCCTCGGTGTCGACATTTCCAGCGACGTCCAATTCCGTAGTCACCTTGAAGGGAAGGCCAAGCTGGCATCCAAAAAGCTCGGTGTGCTCAATAGAGCGAGGAGACACTTCACTCCGGGGCAGAGACTGCTTCTATACAAGTCGCAAGTCAGACCCCACATGGAGTACTGCTGTCACCTTTGGGCGGGAGCACCTGGATACCAGCTTGGGCCCTTTGACTCGGTGCAAAGGCGCGCTGTGCGGATCGTCGACGATCCCAAACTCACGAGCGATATTGAACCATTGAGTCTAAGGAGAGACTTTGCCTCCTTATGTGTGTTCTATCGCTTGTACAATGGGTTGTGCTCTGAAGAACTGTTTGATATGATGCCCACGGCAGCTTTTTATCACCGCACCGCTCGCCGCCGGCAGGGTGTTCATCCTCACACCCTGGAGCCTAATGGGTCGCGCACTCTACGGTTTAAGAGGAATTTCCTCCCACGAACGCTGCGACTGTGGAATGAACTCCCTGCCGAGGTTTTCCCAGCGGGCTACAGTATGAGGTTCTTCAAAAAAGGAGTGTATAGGTTCTTAAAGGGTAGGCAACGCGCATGTGAATCCTCTGGGGTTGCAGGCGTCCATAGGCTACGGTAACTGCTTACTATCAGGCGGGCCGTATGCTTGTTTGCCACCGTCGTGGTATTAAAAAAAAAAAAGTAACTTTAAAATTATTAAAAATATTTTTATTATATGATGTAACTAAAAATTTACGGTTTACGCAATTACTTTATCTGTGCTATAACACGTTGCTTCGTACCAAATTTCAAGATTCTGAGTTCACGGGAAGTACCCTGTAGGTTTAGATTCCCTTGCGAGTTTCGAAAATTTGCGGAAATTTGCGGCATAAACGGCTGTACCTTTTGATTACGTTGGCTTAGAAGTTTGATTTTTTCACAGCTCTAAGGGACAGTAGACTTGAGTATTTGATATAAATTTCAGCTTGATACCTCCACGCGTTCCTGAGAAAAAGGGTCTTGACAGACGGACGGACGAACCTTAAAAACTGGTGTAATCCCTACTTAAGACTCCGGCGCGTGCGATTTGAAAGGTGAGATAGCTATCGCTTTTGAAAAAAACTTAAGTGACTTCTACACGGTCGCCAACGATGGTCACCTTAACTTTATGCGGTTGTTAACTTTAGTAAACCGATTTTTGTATGAACAACGCAAAACCGGTTTATTAAAGTTTCGGCAGAAATTATTATATTATCACTTCCCAAACAATTAATCCCATACTTTCATTAGAGCTAATAATAAGATGAGAAAATATCGTGTCCCACAAGTATCTTGATCATTTCGCATATAATTATTTAGTAAACGTATACAGGGTGATTCATGAGACGTGAGCAGGCTTAACACTACGGATTCAGTTAATAATAAGCTATTGTTTGATATCAGTATTAGTGTGATAAACCCAAAAAAAAAATTTAAAGTAAAAATAAAAAGTTCAAAATTATTTACGACACGCATGGTCACTCTACAGTTAGAATACTCCGTCGAGTACTGATATTCTCTTGTTTTTCTGTGATATGTGTCAAATTGATGTCTGGTTACGTTGGAAACATCGTATCTCACTGTATTTGACAATTTTTTTTTTCATAATCAAAGTGCTGTCATGATTGTTAAAGAGGTTTTATCTTTATTGATTTGTTTATGTAGGATGACCATGATTACAGAAAATAAATTTCTACCAAACAAAATAGGTTTAAAAAATTGAAAGGCGTTATTGTTTCACTTAAACATGATGGCGGCCGATTCATTATCGTTAACTAAGTGTGTAGGGTTGTTCCTGCTCACGTCTCATGAATCACCCTGTATAGATGATATATATAAAGGAAAAAAGTGACCTAGGCCTCCGGTAGCCCTGGGCTGGGAACGAACCAGTGTCTTCTGCATTTACGGCAGACACCCTAACCTAGGCTACCCGGGTCAAAGTTTCTCATCAGAATGCAGTATTTATTTAAGTATAGATAGACGGTTCGATCCTTCGAGATGCGATCCGATCGGAATTTGCCTCATTTGTTTCAGGAAACATGCACCTATTCTTCTAGATTTTCCTTTTTTAACAGATTACGAGTCAGAAAGCGTGGGGGAGCGTGCCGAGCCCGAGGTGTACTATGACCGGAACCCACCCGAATACGACGATCCAGTGACGTCGCGGTTCTACGAGAGCCAGAACCTGCCGTCCGCGCCCAACCCGGTGTCGGAGGCCTCGCCTACCGCCAGCTCAGTCACCGGCTTCTCTATCGCTAATGCTGTCAATTTGAGAGGTAATAATAATACTACGAAGGTTTAACATAGCCATTGAAATTAATATAGACAATACGCATGATGAATTTTGTTCATGTATGGTATCAATCAATCAATTAGTTTTGTTGTGAGGAACACATGTCTATATGGGGCCAATTGTGTTAAAGCAACACAAAAGTCAGAAATGGGACTTAAAGTCTGAGAATTACATTTGTTTCTCAAAACGCTCCTAGCAAAATGATGTGTAAAAGTGACGTCACAATTATATAATCGCCCTGTTCATAGTATGGAAAAGTTATGAAATTGCTATTTTTACAGTGAAATGTTGCGTTTATGTATATGGTTACTATACAATTTATTTTACAGTAAACTGTTGAAAATTGAATGGTATCATTGAAAATAGATGTCATATACTTCAGAAAAAGTGACCAAGCCCTCCGGTGTCCGAGGCCAGATTTGAACTGGCGTCTTCAGCTTTCCGCGGCTATTATATATAGTAGTGTAACTACTTAAAATTGCAAATCAAAATATTGAACAAAATAATTTGATTTGCTTCAAGATTCATGAATGGTATCATTGTTTTTTTTTAAATAACGTACTTTAAAAAATCGTATATTAACCTGCCAACTAAATTTTATTTCATAATTCAACATGTCATCATCCCTATTACAGTCGGCATTTGCTTGGCTCCTTGTACCAATTTTGTGCGCTTACTATAATTCTACGTACCGATTAAATGAGCTCAATGGCTATAGCCATATACGTAGACTGCAAAACCCGAAGGCCATAAAAATGTGTATAGCGTCGAGCGTCAGAAGTAAACGTACATAGTTGTTTGTGAACCAAGTCGCGGTGTCAGCATCAAACATTTTAACGGCTTGATGATGCTTTGAATGATTTTTCGTGGCCAATATTCTTCGTATTTATATTTTTAGGGTTCCGTACCTCGAAAGGAAAAAACGGAACCCTTATAGGATCACTTTGTTATCCGTCCGTCCGTCCGTCTGTCTGTCTCTCAAGACCCTTTTTCTCAGGAACGCGTGGAGGTATCAAGCTGAAATTAATATCAAATACTCAGGTCTACTGTCCCTTGGAGCTGTGAAAAAATCAAATTTCTAAGCCAATACAAATCATATCAAGAGATACAGCCGTTTATGCCGCAAATTTCCGCAAATTTTCGAAACTCGCAAGGGAATCAAAACCTACAGGGTGCTTCCCGTGAACTCAGAATCTTGAAATTTGGTACGAAGCAACGTCTTATAGCACAGATAAAGGAAAAATTGCGAAAATCGTGAATTTTTAAAATATTTCTAATAATTTTAAACCTGTAGGTATATAAAGGTAGTAACCCTTATATACCTACAGGTTTGTACGGAACCCTCAGTGCGCGAGTCCGTCTCGCACTTGGCCGGTTTTTTATTATTATGCTACTTCTAATAAAGATCGCCCGAACGTATTTTCTTCTACAATCAATATTTGTGTTTGTACACTTTGTACAATACAAATACAAACACATGAATGCATTAAGGAGTTTCGTATTTGTAGCGATATATACCAAAAACCACATGTAGCATCATACCATTCATGCCACGGCAGCGACACATAGATAATATTTATGTTGTTGTTGGTCAAGCTTTTGTTTCACTTGCAATGTCTACTAGAGTCTGACTATTGAAATATTACCCAAATATTTGGCTGGAAATTCAAAAAATCATGGGCTGGTCACACCTTGTGTAGCAGGAATAATAGTTTTGATACTAGAAAATACTTTTGACTTCTGTGCACACGTAAGGTAGGTAGGTTTAGGTAAACAGACAGAAGTCAACGAAGTAAACAAGCTTCACAGGGTGTTAGAATAACTGACTGCAACAAGAGAAATACACTCAGAAATTAAATTCCCTAAAACATGCTCAGAAGCAAGTAAAACAATCTAATAACTATGTACTTGAGTTCCCTATTCACTTGTTTTAAGGGATGGTTTTAGTTGGTTTACATACTGTATAGACATATTTCGCGAAAATATTTTTATTTATGTTTTTACATAAAATTACTACTAACCAGTCCACAGATTTGTCCTAAATATTAGTTTTCAGCAAGTAACTTCTTACGTTCCAATGTTTTGATTGTATAGATATTTTCCAGAACTTCTAGTTTATCCGTTTCTTTACACACTTGTCCTGTTTATGAGATTTAGGTATTAATAAATTCACGCACTTAATCAAAGTTATAGGCAAATGTTAGAACTAGTACTTAAAGTATCAAAATATTAATAGAGCTCCAACCTACAAAATTGTTAACGACTTTTAAACATTGCAGTTTTTCGTTATACAACACGTTTCACGTCAACTTCGCACATTGTCGTAATTATTTACGATCCTAAATAATAGTTTGCGGACCACTCGGTACAGTTATTTTTAATATTATTCAAAATAAACCCCTTATAAACTGTAAAGAATTTGAAATAATAAAATAAATTGACAACAGACTTAGAGCTTTTTTTTAAATCATAGACAATTGGTAATACAACAAGGAAATATCTGTCAACAATATTTAGCTATTCAGACTCTATGACATAGAATTGAATTTCAATTTGACTGTTTGTTTTTTTTAATTACGTAGTTTTTAGTCTAGTGCCTCGTACCTTCCAACTTTATCCAGTTTGTTTAACTGCTTTGCTCTTCACTGTCCTAGTACATGTCATTTTTAACTTAAAGCAATCGCATTTAAGGTTACAGCAGGTTTCAATTGACTTAATCCAGAAATTTTAGATTCCAGCAATGATGACATATTTCTTTTTTATTGATTTAGTTAAAAATGTTAAAGTATATTTTAATATATAAACTACGTAAACTTACGAACAAAACTTATTTAAAATAAAACTAACTAGACATAAACTAAATAACAGCTATAAACTAATTAAAAATATGAAAATAAACTTACCTATAAAAAGAACACCCATCTAGGAGGTCGGCCTGCGGCATTGACCCTATAATGCTGGCGGCGTTACCTCTCTGTACCGCTTGGGCGATACGTTGGGAGAGGTAAGCGCCAGCCTTTTGGTCACCCGTAATGTCTACCAACCGCGCCGACAGGGCCCTCATGAACCTCTTCATGTCGGCCGACCAGGGACGCAAGGTCTCTACAGCGAGCGTCACAAACTCGTAGTCCTTGAGCAAGGACGTGTATTTGCGGTGCTTGAGATCCTGGGCCTGGCCTGCCGCAGCACCGGCCTATGTACGGGTCGCCTGGATGTGGGAATTGTGGGACTGTGCAAAAGTGTTGACGCACGTAGCGTCCCACACCATAGCTCTACCCAATTTCCACGGCACCAACTATTGGGCATTAGCGTGTCGATCACTAGGACGTGTACCTTATTAACTGCAACAGATATCATATCATGTACTAAAGAAAAAATGCAGAAGCCGCAGACCAGCCAGCCAGCCGAGGAAGGTAGTTTGATTCCAATCCTGGACACAGGGAGTCTTTGGTCATTTTCGTATAAGACATCGGCATCTGTTTATGTTTCTAATTTACATAGTCCCTGCTTTACATTAAGAAATCAAAAAAGTGAATCAATTTATTGGCCAACTGGTGACGTTAAAAGGACACTTATCATTGTTTAATTATTTTATTTTATTCAAACAATTTAGAAATATTTAATTGAATTCCTTTGCTTTGTTTGGCAGCATTACATCATAGCACTATAAACTTTGCCGTAGACACTACTGTTATGTTTTATTGTGCTAAATTATAATTATTACCTAATACAACTCATTAAATATCTAATTCCTGTAGGAGCAGCACTCTTGAAAATATATGATTAAACGCGTAGTTATTAAATCTGTTTCAAAAAGGTCGTGAAGTAATAACAACCTTGTTATTACGAAAACCAAATAATGTAAAATTGTAACAGGTTTTAGGTAAAATTTGCGTTTGCCCTCGTTAAATTATTACAAACCTATAAAATCTTCGTGTTTAATGATGTTCATAAAAATGTTCATGGCGCCATATCATATTTCTAACGCCATAATGACGCTATAAATGTTCGCTTGAAATGCTTAGGTCGTTCTCGACTCTATTAAAGTAGATGCGCTTAGAATGTTGATGATGACTAGAGCTTTCTTCTTAGGTATGTAAAATTTAAAAACACAAACATTACAAACAAAACTGGATTTTACTACGTATATGTTAGAACTTACCGACAACAATTCGACAAAAAAAAATATGTTTATTATAAATAAAAAATACAACGACATTGTCCTCGTGAACCCGGAGAAATACTGGCTTTAAAAAGTTGACATCATCTTCTATCTACGCGAGTTTGTAATATTAATACGTAAAACCGTTAAAAGTTTAAATCAGTGTTAAACAGGAACAATAATTACTGTAATCTGCTTTTCGCGTTACAGAAGTTGCGGACAAAAGAACGTTTGTATTGTGCCACCGAATTGTGTTTCCCATATTCTGAAATGAAATTACTTTAAATGCATTTATTTTTATTTTCAAAGACAAAAAAACAAGCATTTATCACGCTGCAGTTTTCTTCTCACGTCACAAAAGTTACGAGCAAGAGACCCGAGTTCTTGACGTTAGGGCTGTCTTGTCGAGTCCTTGGAAACTGCGCGATAAAAGGCAAAAGTTTGAGGGCAGCCGGGGCGGAGGATAATGACGGTTATGGGAGTAGTGTTGTACTGGATGTTTGCAGGAATATTCCTGTTCGGGAATGCTACCTAAATAAGAGAATATTAAATGTAATAGTTATTAATTATATGTATATTCAACATTGTCTCAGGTTGACTCTGACGCTGCGTAGCATCATGTATCGTTACGAAGCACCCCAAACATATTTCACTTTCACAGACTTATTATTATTGAATACAATTGGTGATGATCTTGATTATCTAAACATACTTTCTAACGTTAAGTGTGTCGTATTCTAATTTTAAAATAGTTTTTTAATGTTTAAGTTAGTATATTGTTTTTGAGTAGGGAGAAAACTGACATTTGAACCTCGATAACATTTTATTTTTACATATGTAAACTGAATAGTATACAGTATGTAAACTTACCAGTAACATCTATTCAAACCCAGGTTTGTTTAGGCGACAAATAAGGTCGTGGCATGTAAATTATTTAACTACAGACACTTTTTATAACTCATGGTAAAAAATTCAAAACTAAAATAATATTAAATCATACTTCTATAACAGCCTGTATTATTTGTTTACAATTTTATCTTTTGTCAAATATTTGTCAAGTCAAGGTCAACTTCAACACATGACATTTCACTTGAAATAAAGCTGTGAACATACTTATCATTTAAATACGAGGTAGCACAGCGTCCGTTTTTTTAGGGTTCCGTAGTCAACTAGGAACCCTTATAGTTTCGCCATGTCTGCCCGTCCGCCCGTCCGTCCGTCCGTCCGTCCGCGGATAATCTCAGTGACAGTTAGCACTAGAAAGCTGAAATTTAGTACTCACGCCGACAAAGTGGTAAAATAAAAAATGGAAAAAATGTTTTATTAGGGTACCTCCCCTATACGTAAAGTGGGGAGTGATTTTTTTTTTCATTTCAACCCTAACGTGTGATATATTGTTGGATAGGTATTTAAAAATGAATAGGGGTTTACTAGAATCATTTTTTGATAATGTAAATATTTTCGGAAATAATCGCTCCAGAAGTTAAAAAAAATGTGTCCCCCCCCCTCTAACTTTTGAACCATAAGTTTTAAAAATATGAAAAAAATCTCAAAAGTAGAACTTTATAAAAACTTTCTAGGAAAATTATTTTGAACTTGATAAATTGAATAGTTTTTGAAAAAAAATTACAAAAGTGTGTTTTAACCGTATAAGCAGGTGTTTATTATAAGTACCTGTAATTTCTACAAAGCACAATGAAATGACGTGCTTTCAAAAACTCTTAAGTGGGGACACTTACTGTGACGGACGGAAAACTACGGAACCCTACACTGATCGTGGCCCGACACGCTCTAGGCCGGTTTTTCTTTAAGCCCTATTCGCGTAGTCTACTCACCGTAAGCAATCATCTTGGTTTAAAGCATGTACCTTAACCACAAACAATAGGTGCTGTTGGTTCCGTTTTAAAATTGCATGGACAGCGGTATGACTAATATCATTCAACCTCCCTGCTTTCCTAACGCTTGAGCCAGGCTTTTCTGCAAAATGGTTTAAGATCCGTTCTTCAATTCTGACGTCAATACGAGGACGTCGCCCACCAGTACTTACTGGTACGTCTATCATTATCTCGCAGTCTTGTAATCGCCTTTATAATTAATTACGCGCGAGTCAGTCGGCTGTCTCCTTTGCGGAAATCTCTCGGCATACAGCCAAAGAGCTGCCGCACCATTATTCCTGCATTCCCCATAGATGAGAATCATATCCACTATCTCGTCAGCACTAAAATTCAATGGCATTATGGATAATTTTATGTTTTGTTTGAATGAGACACGTTGACATTAAAAATTAACTTGTCATTTGATTGCTAGCTAAACTCTTTTGTGGCGCTTACTAATTATGAAAAATAATAATTTGACAATGAAGTGTCACCGAGGAAAGTAAAATGAAGTGGATGGTATTGTTTACGTTTACGTGATAAATTTAACATAATTTGGCTACAACTTTCATTTATCAACTTGAAAAAAGCCCTAAAACGGTTATTAAAGAAGTCTTCAAAATGAATGCATGGAAATTGTGAATGTTCTAGTTAACAATGGGGTTGCATTTATCTGTCACTCACAACGTAAACATAATCACAGGATGATACTTATAGGATTTACCGACTTAGAAAAAGGTAAGATTTTATAATTTCAAAATAACAATTACATTAAAAATAATCTACTAATACTAACAAACAGCATGGTATAGTACTATACTCGACGTGCAGATCAACTGGTTTAAATAAATGATTCTGGTAGGTTTACATACGGTATATAACAATTTTTCCGGACGTTTGTAATTTAGCTATTTTTAAGATTTTGGGTAGTTCCATTCCATTTAATAACTTTACCGATAAACACAAAATCCCTCGTCACCCCGTAGTACCTCGTAGTTGGGGTGAGATGGTATTTCATACAAAGGTGATTTTGGAACATTGTTGGATCGTTTTTTTTTCTTATGAATATCATTATAGCTCCATTTGTAATACGAATATATTATTTAGGTAGCAGTAGCCCTTAAAAACCATCTCACCCCCCTGGCATCCCTTCTCTCCCCATTCATAACCAAACTCTCCACGCAATCCCTACTCATCCCATTTTAGGGTACCTATCCCAGTTGCTCTAATTGATTGATAAACTGTTTTTAATGTTACGAAAATATGTACTCTATTAGTATTGTTTCTCCTAAAATAGGGAATTAACTAAGTGACTTATTGTTGAATACAATTTCAATATAATTCGTGTAAAAACTGTCATGAAAGAAATATTCCCTGCAACGATGCAACACTACATACGAATAAAAAGTGTCAAAAACAACTTGTTCCGCAGATATGCTTTTAGGTCGAAAAACAATCGTTAAGCGGCTTACACATGTTGGAGTGCTTTTATGAGACGTGTGATGGTTTCATTCAATTTTAGGGGCCGTCTTTGGATTCCTAAGTATGCAGGGGATCTATTCTGAGCTGACATTCCGCTAAAAGTGTCGATTAAGTGACGTAACGTTTTAATACACTTATGAAGGTAAAAAAGTCGATATATCTATGGGCTTTGGCAGGTTAATTGTCAATAATTAATAACTTTACTTTAAAGAGTCTGCTTCAAAACTTTATCAATGTATGCTAAAGAAATCGTGTTATATACAAACTGACAGATAACGTACAGTCTAAAGCGTTAAAGGCAGAATATAAAAATTTGGAAAACATATTTTTAAATTGTCGTCTAGAAAATGATTTATTCGATTCAATATCTAAAGGGGTGAAAACGGAGTTGAATGTTTAGGGGAGACCGGGGACAATTGAAACAATTTGCCTTTAACCTCCTGTGACCGTCATATTTTTATGAGTAGAAAGATGTACGCTCAAAATATTTCAAGGTCAGTTATCTGGTTCCTAAATAAAATGTATTTGGATGGTCTATAATCCATAGTTTTTTGACAATAATGTAATAAAAATCATGGGGCAGTATGGTTCAATTGACCTAACAGAGTGTCAATTGAAACACTATGTGAGGTCAATTGAAACACTCAAATATCTTCGGCACAATGAAAGTACTTATATCTGTTTCAATCTTTTTCATCCCTACCTCGGCATACAATGAGCTCGTCAAAAGTTTGCAAGCATTACATAAACATTTCTCAATTTATGAGAATCTGAACATCTCGATAAAAAAACTTGGCAAAAAAAAGAGTATACGACTTTTAGTTTTCTTTGTCGCTGCTACCTTATTTATACTTACCATTTACCTTAACCAAAGTAGTTTAAATGCAATTCTGAGATATAACCATAAAGAATCGCAAAAAACAAGCATTATTATATTTCACACAAAAGTGCTTGTTTCAACTATAACAATGTTCCAATCTTAACCTTTCCCGTACACCCTGTGACGAGTGTTGCAGATGTCGGAATGTAAAATGAAATAATAGGCGCAATAAAATAATCAGTTTAAATTGTTTTATTATGTAAACAAAAACATAGCGATATGCCAATTAAAAACAAAAATTGTTGAACTTTCTCTGATATACATTTTAGCAGAGGCCGACCTCATTAATCAGCCGTTTGGCAGCAGTCGGTTGTTGCTAAAACGTATTATATATCAAACATATCAAATCAACATACGGGTCAACATACGGGTTAAAAACAAATGTTTACATAACCTGGAATAAAAAAAACTCCAGATTTAAAAAAAAACTTTGTATATCCATAATTTATCAACTAGGTCAAAAACTACACAAATAAATGTGAACATTAATAGAACAAACATGTGCATCGAATACAGAACCTTATATTTTGAAGTCGGTTACTTTTGGGGACGATTAAAACGCGAGGACGATTGAAACGTTTCAATAGTCCACAAGCAAGTTGTTTCTATCGTCCCCACCGTTAACGATGCGCTCTTTGAGTATATCTGTAATCTGTACCTAGTTATAATATAGTTAAGTTTTTCTGGAAAATAAGTTGTTATGCAAAACTAGATCTTAAGGTTCATAATTGTTTGCACCATATGTAATGCAACTCGTTGCTATGCGCCGCGAGGCAGTCCGCTGCTAGCCGCGAGCCTATTCACTTGCACTCTCGTGACATTTTTTGTAATTGTGTGTTTTTCCAAAATACATCTTCGTGCTAGAACCTCGGTTTTCTTTTATATGAACCCCATACAGTCAACAAAGTGGTCTTCAAACCGGATATATGTATCACACGCCGTACAAGATGGAAACGCGTGGAGCGAAAGCGCGGCGTGATGAACAAGATAAGAGGTTTCTAGAAGAAGAACAAACGATGTCCCAGAAGGACGAGAAGAGTGAAGCACCTGATGGTCAGGATTCCACAGCCAGGTTGGGAAAAGTTATGCCACGCCCAAGTATTCCGCAGGCATTTAAAAATACAATGGAGGGTAGCGTAAAGTCTGAATCAACCGCGGCCGGATTCCTCGAGAAAATGTTTCCGCCTGCTGCTTCGTCTGTGAGTAAAGGTTCTAGCAGCAAGGGCTCAAGAATTTCATCGGCTTCTAAGACGGCAAAAAAGAAGCTACTTTTATTAGAAGCCGCGAAACAAAAGGCTGCCATACAGATGGAGATCATCGATAAAACTCTGGATGTTCAACTAGCAGAGCTGAACGACGAGGAAAAGGCGTACGGTTCACAAGTAAGTCGTAGGAGCTATTCTCGAAGTGACGTTGCAAATTGGATGGACAACCAGAGTAACTTGGAACCGCTGGTGGACAAGCAGCAAGCCCCCGATAATGGTTTTGATATGGGTGACCTGCATCAGCGTGCGTCACAAGTGCCGCCAGAGCCCGCCGCCAGGCCAGCGCCACGCGCCGCCACGCCCGTACCCGCACCACTCGCGGCGCCTGCGCCGGCTGCCCCGCTGCCGCCGCCCGACGGTAGCATCACGGCACTCAATAGTGCGATACAAGTTATGGCTGAAGCTGTAAAGAATATCTCCACTGCCAACACACCGAATACCAGCCTTCTCAGTCGACTAAGCACGCCAAAAGATCTTCCTGAGTTTTCTGGCGATTATCTAGAATGGTTGCAGTTTAAACAAGCATATTACGAGTCTACTGAGATATGTAAATTCACAGATAAGGAAAACCTTTGGAGGCTTAGAAAATGTCTACGCGGCGCCGCTAAGGATGCAGTCAACGCTTTGTTCATAAGTGCCACGTCACCCGAGAAAGCCATGTCGGCGTTGGAACTATGTTATGGTAACTCTGAGTGCATCATTTCTCGCGTACTGTACGACATTAAAAAGCTACAACCTCTGCACCAAGACTACCAGAAGGATATTATTACGTTTGCGTTGAAAGTGCAGAACTACGTGGAAGCAGTACGAGAAGTTGGTCAAGAGGAGCACCTACAAGGGGTAGTTAATATAGTTTCCATAATTTTATCCAAGCTGCCGGCTGTACTAATATCGAAGTGGTCAGATTACAGCTTTAATCTAATCAAAGATGGTAAGAAACCTAGATTAATCATCATGTCTGATTTTCTTAATGAAGAGGCTGTTAAGATATCAACTACTGCAAGTACCTATATGCCTACGAAAAATGAGAGTTACAAACATAAAACCCCGGAAACTAACAACACACGATCCCATACATTATGTGTACACGGCGATAATAATGAAAAAAAGTGCCTATTTTGCCGCACATCTGTTCACAAATTAACAGATTGTAAACAATTTAAAAGAGCGCTGCGCAAAGTCAGGTGGCAATTTGTTAGAAAAAACGGCTTATGCTATAAATGCCTACTATCTAAACATGAACGAAACTCATGCCCCGCGCCTGCGTGCGATAAGGGAGATTGCGGCGAAGCACATCACCGTCTTCTGCACTTCACGGTAAACAAGATCGAGGTACCGCATAATTCATCATCATCATCGGGCCCGTCGAGTACTCCGTTAGCTACGAGTGCGTCAGCGCAGCAGGATCCTGAGCGTACATCGGTTTCTGAGTCTTTGACGCATATCAAAACTTGTGATAAAAAGGTGTTACTAAGAGTCGTACCAGTGTTAGTGCAGGGACCTAATGGTGTAGTAAATAGTACCGCGTTCTTGGACGATGGATCTTCCGTCTCGCTAATAAGTGCTAAACTCGCGCGACGCCTCGGTCTACGCGGTCACTCAGAGACATTGCGCGTCAACGGTGCCTTTAAAGATAACGAACTTATGTACAAATCGACCAAAGTAAATGTCGACCTTAAAGGTATGGACGATAAGGTTTATAATGTTAAAATGAGTTGTGTTGAAGAATTAAGTTTGCCGACTCAAACATTGTCTGATTTAAAATTAGTTAATTACTCTCATCTGGCAGACATAAAACATAAATTGTGTACAATCGATTCGAAACCTGAATTATTGTTAGGTCAGGATAATTTACATCTTGTTATACCTTTGCAAATTAGAGAAGGGAAGTTAAATGAGCCATCGTGTACACTTACCCGCCTCGGCTGGAGTGTCCATGGAAAAGTGTGCGTGCCGCGGGCTGTCCGTCCGCCCAAGGGTTCGCGATCTGTGAATGTCCATACTAACCTGTGTATTGCAGATAGCGAGATTGAGCATGTCACCACTACAAACGAGTGCCTCCTGTGGGAAATAGATGAAGATGTTAGGTGTTCGTTCCTTTTGGATTCCATGGGTGTGACAGCGCACGCGCGCCAGAATGCTGATGACGTTCGCGCCGTCGCACAGCTGGAGCGCTCCGCCAGGCTCGTCGATGGGCGCTGGTACGTCGGCCTTCCGTGGAAGGATGAGCACCGCGTCATGCCCGACTCCCGCCCAAACCCGCTTACCAGGATGAAGGGTATCGAGCGCAAAATGAGTAAGGATCCAGGATTCGCTGACAGGTACCGTGAACGGGTCAATCATTTATTAGTAAATGATAACGCCAGGGAACTGACGAACACGGAAGTCACGCCGAAGACTTACTACTTACCTCATTTCGGCGTGGACAATCAGAATAAGCAAAAGCTTCGTCTGGTCTTCGATGCTGCCAGTCAGGTAAGCGGTAGCTCCCTCAATGATTATTTACTCACAGGACCTGACCTTTTGTCATCACTTTTAGGTATAATGCTGCGCTTTCAGGGAAAACGCAGTAAATTTGGGTAAACTGCAGTAACAGGTGACATTAAGGACATGTTCCTGAGGGTTAAAATCCAGGAAGAAGACCAGGACGCCACCCCGGAGAAACCACCCCACTGAAAACATGAAGACGTACGCGATGACGTCACTTATTTTCGGTGCAATTTGTTAAAAATAAAAACGCTCGGCGGTTCGAAAAATCATTTCCCGCCGCCGTCGATGCCATTGTCAACTCGCACTACATGGACGACTATATTGGAAGCCTACCCGACGAGACCACGGCGATCGAAATGGTAAGGAACGTTAGTGATATCCACAGGGCGGGCGGCTTTGAGATTAGAAACTGGACGAGCAACAGCGTCGCGGTTTTAAACAGCGTACCAAAGGAGACCTTAGGTACTGCTGCTGTAAGGTTCAAAGTCGGCCAGCAACATGAGAGCGAGCGTACCTTGCTTGGGTCTCATTTGGTACCCGGATGATGACATGTTAGGTTTCGACCTGTCATTAAAACGCATACCGAGCGACGTGCTCAAAGGTGAGAATAGGCCTACTAAACGGTTAATGCTAAGAGTAATAATGTCAATATTTGATGTACTAGGGTTCTTAGCACCCTTCACGATTCAAGACCGAATCATGCTTCAAGAAGCTTGGCCATTACAGGTGCATTGGAATGACTACATTCCGGACGAGATATATAACAAATGGCGGAAGTGGGTTGACCTACTAAAGGTAATTAAAGATTTCGTATACCTAGGTGGTATCGCACAGCCGCGCACAATGCAGTAAGGGACCGCGATCTGGCGACTACGCGTGCGAGCGAGATGCAAGAATGCTCAGGTATTGACACAGTACCAAGGCCTTCCCCCCCGCACCTACCTCTCAACCCGCGGCTCCTGTGCCTACGCGCAGCGCTACGAAAGGCTACGACGGCGTAGCGGCATCTACAAGCGCTACGGCATCTTACCCACGTGGACGAGTGGCGGTACATTTCGACAAAACTAAATGTTGCCGATTTAGCCACGCGGGATTCGTTCGACCTAGCCCTACAGAACGAGTGGTTCAAAGGTCCTTCTTTTTTATACGCCGACGAAAGTCTATAGCCTACAGACATCTTACCTACCGGTAATGAAGGTGAGTCGTCAGATTGCGTAGCCGTCGTCCAGGTGCGCGAAGAACCAGTTTGCTTACCTGTGCCGGACCCGCAGCGGTTCTCCTCCTGGCTTCGCCTCACTCGTGCCACAGCCACGGTGCTAAAGTTCGTTGCTAGGTGCAAAGGTCGAGCGGGCGAGATCGACTGCGTTATGATGGAGCGTGCTGAGACATTGTTATTGAAACACGCTCAACACGAGTCGTTTTCGGATGACTTGGGCAGGATTAGGAAGCAAATGGCTTTGCATCGAACAAGTAGGTTATTAAAATTATCACCAGTACTGGACCAGCATGGACTACTTCGCGTGGGCGGACGCATTGACGCCGCGGCAGATGTGGCCCTGGACGTCAAGAGACCCGTGATCCTAGACGGCCGTCATCCGGTAGCTAGGCTCATCATTCGTCATTACCATATAAAAGCAGCCCATGGCAGTCAGGAGATGGTGGTCAACGATATAAAACAGAGGTATTGGGTACTGCGACTTAGACCTACTGTTAAATTTGTGACGTCACAGTGCATGCTGTGCAGGATCATGAAAAGTAAACCTCAAGTACCTGGCATGGGCGATTTACCCGAGGCTAGAGTAGCACACCACAAGCGACCATTCTTCCACTGCGGGCTGGACTTATTCGGACCAATGGAAGTCGCAGTGGGTCGCCGCAGGGAAAAAAGGTATGGTGTACTATTCACATGCCTAACGGTACGGGCGATCCATATCGAACTGGTTGCCTCCCTTACAACGGACGCGCTCATCATGGCGTTACGGCGAATGGCGGGACGGCGCGGCTGGCCGCGCCACCTTTACTCAGATAATGGTACTATTCTGAGGGGTGCCGATACAGAGCTGCGCCGGTCAATGGAAGCACTGGACAGAGATGTCCTAAAAGCTGAGGGAGTCAATAATAATATGGATTGGACCTTCATTCCCCCCGCCAGCCCCCATTGGGGTGGGGCGTGGGAACAATTAATACGTTCTGTAAAAACGGCCCTCAAGGTCGTTCTTAAAGAACGTGCGCCAAGGGAGGAAGTGTTGACCAGCTTGATGGCTGAAATTGAAAATTCGGTCAACGGTCGTCCCTTGATGCACGTGTCAGTCGATCCAGCCGATGGTGAGTCTCTTACTCCTAATCACTTTCTTCTAGGATCATCATCGCGACTCCCTCTTGTAGGCGAGTTCGATGATTCTGATCTCACCCTAAGAAAGCAGTGGCGTAAGGCGCAGAGGCTTGCCGACATGTTCTGGCACAGGTGGCTAAGAGAAATCTTACCTAACCTTGTGCCTAGGACTAAATGGCTGGAGGAGCGGAAGCCGCTAAAGGTAGGAGACCTCGTTCTAGTGGTGGATCCCAACTCGCCCCATAATATGTGGCCAAAGGGTTTGATCACGGAGGTGATCCCGGGCAAAGGCGGCCGCACCCGACTAGTAGAAGTTAGGACGGCCACCGCGACTTACCGGCGTTCCGCGGCGCGCATCGTCCCTATTCCAGTAAGTTTAGAGTGCTGAAACAGCACTCTAAAGCTCTAGCAGAGGCCGACCTCATTAATTAGCCGTTTGGCAGCAGTCGGTTGTTGCTAAAACGTATAATTATTATATATCAAACATATCAAATCAACATACGGGTCAACATACGGGTTAAAAACAAATGTTTACATAACCTGGAATAAAAAAAACTCCAGATTTAAAAAAAAAACTTTGTATATCCATAATTTATCAACTAGGTCAAAAACTACACAAATAAATGTGAACATTAATAGAACAAACATGTGCATCGAATACAGAACCTTATATTTTGAAGTCGGTTACTTTCGGGGACGATTAAAACGCGAGGACGATTGAAACGTTTCAATCGTCCACAAGCAAGTTGTTTCTATCGTCCCCACTGTTAACGATGCCCTCTTTGAGTATATCTGTAATCTGTACCTAGTTATAATATAGTTAAGTTTTTCTGGAAAATAAGTTGTTATGCAAAACTAGATCTTAAGGTTCATAATTGTTTGCACCATATGTAATGCAACTCGTTGCTATGTGCCGCGAGACAGTCCGCTGCTAGCCGCGAGCCTATTCACTTGCACTCTCGTGACATTTTTTGTAATTGTGTGTTTTTCCGAAATACATCTTCGTGCTAGAATCTCAGCTTTCTTTTATATGAACCCCATACAGTCAACACCCACACCACGTTTTTCACTTCAAGGTCAAATATTATATGTAAAAAAGGCTCGAACGCTGATCAACGGCCATTAAAAACATTCGTTTATTCCTAACTATAACACCAAAATAATTTGATTAGTCAAAATACAAGAGTAAACGAAGTTATAAGAAAATATACGAGAGCATAAATACTTACTTTTTACCGCGAAAAATTATTTTGGCTCGTGGACAATCCCGTCTTGCACCGGCGCTCGAGCGCTCCTGGCCAAGGATTCAAACATGGCCGACCACGTGTTTCGAGTGTTGCGTCAGACGTGTAGGTATTATAGTTATCGAGAAATTTTACTTGTTTCAATCATGACGTGTTTCTATTGTCCCCGGTCTACCCTAATCTACTTCTACGCGGAGGCTAGTGAATATGTGACAGTTTACATAAAAAGACACCATTTGGCGGAACGCGCTTACGTCATAGGTTGAACAGATTCAATATCGTATTCGAGAAATAAAAGCGTAAATGTCACCCACCAAATACAGGTCGACATATTAATTACCGTTCATATGGAGCGAGGTGATTAGGAAGGCCATACTGAACAACTTTTACTTTGGGACCAACTCTGAAATCGCAAAAATAGTTGCGGCCGCTTCATACATTTCGGCCGATCACATGTTGTCGTTTTCTATGGGGAAGCCAAAAAATTTTTCGCGAATTCGGAGTTGGTCCCATAGTAACAGTTGTTCAGGGTGGCCTTATACCGAATCATCTCGCTCAATATGAACGGTGATTAATAGTTTATCCTGTATTACATACAAGGTGTAAATAAAATGCTGGTGCTGATCCGTTTAAGGGCATAATTGGTACCGTATTCTAATTATGAAAAACTAAGAAAAAAATTTTTTTAGGGTTAAAAATAATTGGTTTTGTATGGACGGTCGGCCGGCAGAGATGACGTGTCCCATAGAAAAAAAAATTTTGTTTTCGCGTCCAAAAAATTTTTCTCTTACGTTTTCTTAGGACCAATACGATACTAATTATGCCCTTAAACAGATCACCACTATTTTTGTTACAGCATGTATAGATCTACCATCAACGCAACTCCAAATACAACTTCAATATTGGTTGATTGTTTGTTATGTGTTGGAGTTATGTTTGAGATAGCTTGTGTTCTTATTGTATTGTTAATGCATTTTAAAATTAGAATCCGGCACTAGGGGCCGTATTCTAACTTTAAAACACTTATAGACATGATCCAACTCCAATGCATTAACAACGAAACACAGCTACGGCATAAACACCTGAATCAGAAATATCAGAATTTGCTTGAGAAATATTCCAACGCAACTCCAATACAACTTCAATATTGGTTGATTGTTTTTTGTGTGTTGGAGTTATGTTTGCGATAGGTTGTGTTCTTATTGTATTTTAAAATTAGAATACGACACTAGGGCCGTTTTCTAACTATAAAACACGTTTAGACACGATCCAACTTCAATATACCTCCAATGTATTAACTACGCAATGCCTACATGCCCTAGCGCTTAAACGTCTGAAACAGAAATATCAGAATTTGCTTGAAAATTATTCCGATACATCTTCAATATTGGTTAATTGATTATTTGTCGTGTTTTGGAGTTTTGTTTGAGATAGATTGTGTTTTTAATGTATTGTTTATAAGTTTTAAAATTAGAATGCAGCACTCGTAGCATAGGTATACATCACTCACAGTGGCGCGGCACATAATTTTGTTGAAAGCATAGTTGCGTACGTACTAATGTGAAGAACTCATTTCACGCAAGTGTGAGTTGACGTTCACTTTAACTCATTTCATTTTTATCTACAGTTAAGGACAATAAAACTAGTTCACCTTGTAGGGATATTCCAATACACAGTGACTCCTTTTTTATGCCCTTGAGTATAGTATTAGTTACGTTACGTAACCTTTCTTTTATTATCTGACGGTTACTACGCCTACGCTTCATTCTAGTGCAGTATTTTTCTACTTGAACTTTTCTTGAAAAAAGGCTCGAACGCTGATCAACGGCCATTAAAAACATTCGTTTATTCCTAACTATAACACCAAAATAATTTGATTAGTCAAAATACAAGAGTAAACGAAGTTATAAGAAAATATACGAGAGCATAAATACTTACTTTTTACCGCGAAAAATTATTTTGGCTCGTGGACAATCCCGTCTTGCACCGGCGCTCGAGCGCTCCTGGCCAAGGATTCAAACATGGCCGACCACGTGTTTCGAGTGTTGCGTCAGACGCGTAGGTATTATAGTTATCGAGAAATTTTACTTGTTTCAATCATGACGTGTTTCTATTGTCCCCGGTCTACCCTAATCTACTTCTACGCGGAGGCTAGTGAATATGTGACAGTTTACATAAAAAGACACCATTTGGCGGAACGCGCTTACGTCATAGGTTGAACAGATTCAATATCGTATTCGAGAAATAAAAGCGTAAATGTCACCCACCAAATACAGGTCGACATATTAATTACCGTTCATATGGAGCGAGGTGATTAGGAAGGCCATACTGAACAACTTTTACTTTGGGACCAACTCTGAAATCGCAAAAATAGTTGCGGCCGCTTCATACATTTCGGCCGATCACATGTTGTCGTTTTCTATGGGGAAGCCAAAAAATTTTTCGCGAATTCGGAGTTGGTCCCATAGTAAAAGTTGTTCAGGGTGGCCTTATACCGAATCATCTCGCTCAATATGAACGGTGATTAATAGTTTATCCTGTATTACATACAAGGTGTAAATAAAATGCTGGTGCTGATCCGTTTAAGGGCATAATTGGTACCGTATTCTAATTATGAAAAACTAAGAAAAAAATTTTTTTAGGGTTAAAAATAATTGGTTTTGTATGGACGGTCGGCCGGCAGAGATGACGTGTCCCATAGAAAAAAAAATTTTGTTTTCGCGTCCAAAAAATTTTTCTCTTACGTTTTCTTAGGACCAATACGATACTAATTATGCCCTTAAACAGATCACCACTATTTTTGTTACAGCATGTATAGATCTACCATCATGCATAACTGACACAAGTAGTCAATTTGATTAAAATATCCCTATGCATATTGAATTCAATGATATTCAAAGAGGCTAAAATCCAGCAAGGTCAAGAATTTATTATGCCGCGGCTACTCTGTGAAACCTCTTATGCATAAAATTAACATTTCTTAAGCGTTTGCATATTACCTATTTGGGATTTGAGCCTCTCATATTAATTAAACATGTATCTAATGTTACTTGGTATTCATCTTTTGTCCAATATAGATATAGTAGGCCGAGATCGATTTGTGGCTGCTGCGACATATGATTACAAACTTAATCTTTATTTCACAGTATACGAAGTGTAAAAGACAAACTTAACACCAGAAGGCGTTCCGTGCCAGTCAACCATCAGATCAAACGAAATTACAATAATACATCCATAGTCATTTAAAGCGGGTCACCTTGTATGGAAATGTTCATGCAAAATGGCGGTTTCAGTGCTTTTGAATGTACTTATAACATAACGAAGGTCAAAGCTCTCGTGGGATGAAGCAGGTAGCTGTAGATATGCCGACATGCATTTACTTATGTAAATATTAGTTATACAAATTAACTCAGTTTTAAATAAGTTTGTGTAATGTCTAAGTAGGTATAACACAAAATTGTTATTATTATTTTAGAGCGCACTATTCGCCAACAAACTGTCCTCAGTTTGGCGAAAAAAAAGATGAATACCTACCACTTAAGTTTTATCTTGAAATAAAGAAATTAAAAAAAAAACAGATTCAAAAGGTCAAGAAAAAAAACAATAGCTACTTACATCCGGCTCGTCCGGCTCCCGGGTCGAGCTACTTAACGATAAATATTTTTTCAAAATGGCAGTGTTACTTCTCATTCCGTTCAACCGGTAGCGCTGCCACCTGAAGGGATAATACACATAGGTATATAGGTAGGTACTTACAGTTTCTATCTACTACAAAATTAATATGACTATTAGTTATGTTATGAGACTTCTAGGGCCGTTTTCTAACTTTAAAACACGTATAGACACGATCCAACTCAATACAACTCCAATGCATTAACAACGCAATACAGCATAAACATCTGAATCAGAAATATCAGAATTTGCTTGAGAAATATTCCAACGCAACTCCAAATACAACTTCAATATTGGTTGATTGTTTGTTATGTGTTGGAGTTATGTTTGAGATAGCTTGTGTTCTTATTGTATTGTTAATGCATTTTAAAATTAGAATCCGGCACTAGGGGCCGTATTCTAACTTTAAAACACTTATACACATGATCCAACTCCAATGCATTAACAACGAAACACAGCTACGGCATAAACACCTGAATCAGAAATATCAGAATTTGCTTGAGAAATATTCCAACGCAACTCCAATACAACTTCAATATTGGTTGATTGTTTTTTGTGTGTTGGAGTTATGTTTGCGATAGGTTGTGTTCTTATTGTATTTTAAAATTAGAATACGACACTAGGGCCGTTTTCTAACTATAAAACACGTTTAGACACGATCCAACTTCAATATACCTCCAATGTATTAACTACGCAATGCCTACATGCCCTAGCGCTTAAACGTCTGAAACAGAAATATCAGAATTTGCTTGAAAATTATTCCGATACATCTTCAATATTGGTTAATTGATTATTTGTCGTGTTTTGGAGTTTTGTTTGAGATAGATTGTGTTTTTAATGTATTGTTTATAAGTTTTAAAATTAGAATGCAGCACTCGTAGCATAGGTATACATCACTCACAGTGGCGCGGCACATAATTTTGTTGAAAGCATAGTTGCGTACGTACTAATGTGAAGAACTCATTTCACGCAAGTGTGAGTTGACGTTCACTTTAACTCATTTCATTTTTATCTACAGTTAAGGACAATAAAACTAGTTCACCTTGTAGGGATATTCCAATACACAGTGACTCCTTTTTTATGCCCTTGAGTATAGTATTAGTTACGTTACGTAACCTTTCTTTTATTATCTGACGGTTACTACGCCTACGCTTCATTCTAGTGCAGTATTTTTCTACTTGAACTTTTCCAGTGTTTAGCTCGCAGGCGTAAAATTATGTTTTAAAAGTTTTGTATTTTGTAAGTTTATAAAGTGACTTTAGATTAGTATTTCAAATGAACTGGAAGAACTTTAATGTCAGTAAAAGCTGCTGTGCTTTGCGAAAAAAAACATGCTATGAAATTAAACTAGATAGATTGATTTATTATTCGAAAAGTATACATTAAGTTATACTATTTATGTATTTTGTTTGGTAGCCATTAATTAATTATATAAAATGGAATGCCTAGTCACATTTTGGTGTACCCATACATCATTGTCATTATATTTTAATATATACTATTAAATTTATTAACGTATTTAATAATGTAAGCTACATTTTTTTTACAATATTTTTTGTTTTAAAAGTGTATCACGTGTAAGATATGTTTTTTACAAACTACATTAATTTTTATTTAAAACTAATTATATTTATTAGTTACATAACGTTTTACACATTTGTTTTCTGTGTCTTTTTCCTCTCTGCAGATTTTTAGGGTTCCGTAGCCAAATGGCAAAAAACGGAACCCTTATGGATTCGTCATGTCTGTCTGTCTGTCCGTCCGTATGTCACAGCCATTTTACTCGGGAACTATATGACGTATCTGAATAGAATTTACACATAAGGTGTATTTTGTATGCAGCTACGTAATGTAGTTAAATTTGAAAAAAAAAAAATATTTTTAGGGGGGCGCTCCATACAGGTACCTAACTAAATAAAATAAAAAAATAACCAAATATCAACATGTGACACATCAATCGATAGGTCTTTCAAAATAACATTGAGGTTTCTTTGACTATTTTGTGATTAAGTGAATATTTTCTGAAATAATCGCTTCGAAAGTGAGAAAAGTTGTGTAAAAGTGTAAAAGTGTTCAAAAGTTACGAGGGGGGCCCCCCGTAACTTTTGAACCGTAAGTTCAAAAAATATCAAAAAATTTGAAGAGATGCGCCTTATCATATACTTTCAACGAAAATTATTTTGAACATTATCGGTTCAGCCATTTTTGAGTTATCTCCAAAAAACTTCTTCCATAGGCATCAGATACGACCTTTTGGTATTAGTTTGGTTCTTATTCCATTGAAGGTACGGAACCCTCCTATGCGTGGTCCGACACGCACTTGGCCAGTTTTTTTAAAGTATTGATATTAACACTTTTAGTATATATTTTATACGGAAACGATACCAGACAATCCCTAGCAGCCTTAACTAGAGAGTAATAGCACTCCTGATTTTGACCTGAAGGACCATACAATTTGCGGACCTCCAAATCTAAAAAAAATCATTTTATCTGTGGTCAAAATTTCACAATTTTTTCTCCATGCGCACATATTTTTTCACTTTTGTACTGAGTGAAAACCATACTATGAGGAATACTGCGTTCAGTTGTTTCAGATAAAAAAAATACAGTACGAGTATATACAGTAATATATGGCGTTGTGGGTTGTTTTTGATCAAAAATGTTTTTTATATAATATTCATCGTGGGGCACCCTATCCATGGTCAAAAATTCAGAACTTTCTCTCGATGCGGACAATTTTTTCAATTTCACGCTCTGCTATCAGGAGTCTGGCTCGTATTTAATAATATATCTTATACTTTGTCTCCAGAAGCGGCACTTGTAGCGTTGGGCGGCGCGAGCGCAGCGTTAGTGCTATTGCTTATCATGGCGGGCGTTTTCGTGGCGCGCAGGCGCAAGAACAGCCCGTCACCGGTGCCGTCGCCGCCGATCCTGGTCTACCCTCCGCACGACATCGCCGGGCCCTGTTACATGTAAGTACACTCCTATATGATATGCTGTGAATGACGTTTGTAGATGTGTGCAAATTGGAATTGGCATGGACTCGACATGCAACTAAAAACATGAATACCTAAATGCAATAACGGCTCTATGGTGACAGCGAACATTAAAAAGGGAGGTAACACCCAGCGGGGCGTCAGGAGGTACGTCGTCGTTTGCTACGGCATATTACAAACTTGTGCTAAATTCAGTACTGAATTAATGAAATCATAGACAAATTGTGGAAATTTGGGAACAAATGTCTATGGTTGCTGACGACACAATACGCAACCTCAGCTACCATATATATTTGTTTGTAAATTTCCGCAATCCATAGACAATTGTCTATAATTTGAATAATTCAGTACTGAATTCAAATCAAGTAAGTGCGCGGAGCGAGTAGGCAAGCATACAAAAATGTTTATCTACACTCATACTGTAAGTACTCTAAAATGCGTTCAAAAACCGTAGACAATGACAAGCATTACAACAAACGATTTAACTATGATAAGTTTCTTATCTGCGGCAGTAACGTAATTTTAACTATGCATGCTCAAATATTGTTAAGCAATGAGTTTCAAATTTGGAACATCGAATTTGATAACATAATGTTACCGCCATGGCCAACTCGATTGCTCCCGCGCGAGCGCCGGCACAATCGAGTAGGCCATGACGGTACAATGGCGGTCATTCTATGGTTTCCGAACAATTAAATTAATATATATAATATGAGTGTAGATAAAGCAGTGTATGCAACTGTACGTAATTAGGCCTTAAAACACTCGTGTGATCTTATTATGAAATTCGCCTGCGGCTCATTTCATAAAACCACACTCATGTTTTAAGGACCCTTATTACGTAACAGTTACATAAACTACTAATTTATTGATGGGAAAGTAAATTATTACGTTCACGCAACAGATTATGTACCTACCTACTGACCTATTTACTGACATACATTTGAATTATTGAATTACATCGAACAGCTCTGCTTTCAAATTTTGGACATGACATGAATCCTCTGGAAACACGGTTCCTTTTATTAACTCCGTAAGTATGTTAAATTTAAAATGTTATGAAAATTTTATAAACGTGTACCTTTTTCAAATGAACTATTTCATTTGCAAGTTTCCCTTTTGGTATACATGTAGAAGTTAATATTTGCTAAAACTTACTAACACTGTGGGTCCGTAGCGATAGCGTTCACTAAGAATAAGTGTACTACAAGAGAACATCAAAGTAATATTAATTCCGCACAGTTTTTCATTTAATGTAGGTTCAGTAAAACTCGCGACAATTATCAAGGGACCCAGCCATAAACGCGTGGGAAAGCGTATTAAGCGGGACTGTCCCGCGGGACCTCAAGTTGCAGGGACTGTTATAAATTGGCATATTATGAAAGAAATTGTATAAAACGTGATCGTATTAAGCTGGTTCTATTATATTTATTTATTTACACTCCCATCATAAATTCCTCTATTCTGCATTAGGAAACCGTATATTTTTACCAC
Organism: Pammene aurita; assembly: GCA_947086415.1. Taxonomy (NCBI): domain Eukaryota; kingdom Metazoa; phylum Arthropoda; class Insecta; order Lepidoptera; family Tortricidae; genus Pammene; species Pammene aurita. The sequence continues at coordinate 17,065,037 of OX352308.1, forward strand.
CATTATTGCAACCAGTAATGTAACATCAGTGTATTATCTGTGCCAGTGTTGTAATAATGTATGAACGTTCATTACCATATCGATAAATCTTATTGAAAATCCAGGTCTCCTCCCTGACCGAGGTTATACTCCTCCCCGACCGCCCGCACAAATTGGCCATGACGGTGCAATGGCGGCCATTCTAATGGTTTCCGAACACGTCATTTAGGAATTATAATATGTGTGTAGATAAAGCACTGTATGCAACTGTACGTAATTAGACCTAAACACTCGTGTTTCAAGGACCCTTATTACGTAACAGTTACATAAACTACTATTACAGAACCTACTTTAAATGCATCAAATCAGTAAATTAGTACCGGACTCTTATTTTACAGACGAAAAATTCTAGTCTACGTCGCAATACTTCGTTAACTTTATAACGATCAAAGTTTTAACTGAGTAATCATTTTGCAGTCGACTCTTTCGCAGTTCTTTGAAATAAAACAAAGTTCATTGCGTGAAATAATGCATCCAAGAATACTTTGTGCATTTACCCTGGTAATTAACATGCGATGTATTGTTTATTACATTGGTGTTATCTACTGGAAGGCTCGGAATATATAGGTAACACCGTGTTGGCCGTCATCAATCACAGTCCTAAATATAATATGACGACTTATGTTGGTTGTTTACTGTGTTATTAAATTTACGTTATTTTATAAACTGGACAAATCATTTTTATATTATTAGAGTTTTTTTTTTTTTTCCTTTTTTTTTTTTTAATTTTTTTTTTTATTTAAAAAAAAACAAATACATTATTTTTAAATCCGCAACACAGGTTTCGTCCAACAGGTTTTTTAAATAAGAGACAATGATATGAATGTAACAACCGACAATGATGTACCTTTGTCACATTTAATGGCTAATTTAAGTTATCAACCGACTTCAAGATTTCGAAGGAGGAGGTTATCAATTCGTCGGGATCTTTGTTTTTGCTATTTATTTTTTTATGTATTCTATATATATTATGTATATATATATGTTCACCGATTATTCGAAGACGGCTGGACCGATTTGGAAAATTCTTTCTTTGTTTGAAAGAGTATACTTCACAGTTGGTCCCATTGTAACCAGGTCAGGATCTGATGATGGGATCCTGGAGAAATCGAGGGAACTCTTCAACTATTATAGGCACACCTGTAGTGATTTGAGTATTTTTTACAGCAGCTCGAGCATTTGGTGTTGGAAAGGTGGATTGCTTAGTGAAGTCGGTTCTTTTTTGTTTAAATTATTTTATGTAATTTGTACCTCTTGTCTAATAAATTCTAATAATATAAAAATAATTTATGCTTAACAAATAAACTCAAATATGTTTGTAATGGCCTAGGCCATTACAAACAAACACACGGGGTAAGGAAAACAATAGGTGATCAAAATATAGCTAGGTATTTAACTGATAGTAACCAAATTTTTGTGTATTCTTTTGGTCCATAGCAAATAAAGTACTTATTTAAGTACCTACTTACTTATTTTTGTATGCATTTTTTTTAATTGCAATATTGTACACCCGAAACCAAATGTCGTTGGTACCTTACTTCTATTTTGAAACATTATTTTGTGATATTTAGACGGTAAACATAAACGAATTCTGATTATCTAATTACCTATATTTTATTATTTTTTCTTACTATATCAGTTAGATTGAGGGGCTCCACACGTTTTTTATTTATTTTTGACTAGTTTTGAGTCGATATTCCAACATTTGCTGTACAGATAGAATTACAAGGCAAACGGTTATCGGTTCTTGAATCTTTTATCTCCATTCTGTGAGCCGGATTTTGAAATACTTGAGCACTTATTTACTATGATTTTATCGATATTCTAATGATGTAAAGAATCTTACATCAATCTCATGTGTCTAAAAACTGAAGAGAGATTTTAATTTTAAACGAATTAATACAAATGTTATGACCAGAAAACTACTTTTTTGGCCTAAAATTGTTCGACTTTGATGTCAAATATCTCGAATACAATGAATATTCAAATAAATATAGGATAAAATATAGTTTAAGACCGTTACTGATAATACGATAAGCTATAAAAATCATTAGGAAACTAAGGGATTCAGATCGAAGGTCATTGGCGCCAGGGAACCCCTTAAGCAATCTGTATAAAGAGGATTGTGGACACGAAGCCAATTTCTCGCCGCTTTAATCTATTTTTAACTGATGGTTGCGACGTTTCCTTTCTATTTCCGGTTGAATTTTCCACTCTGTTTATTCAGATTCTAATTAAAGAATTCCGCCCGATTATACACTCGCCAATTAAACCTTTAATATCTTTTCATTTGGTTTTACAAAAACGAACCTAACAAAATCATTCCAAAAACGTTTTAAAAAAACTTAAGTACTAAACATTACGCAAAATATCAGCATAAAGTAGTATGTGGTATTTAGATCCTTCTAACAGTCAATATTGCTAAAACAAAAATATGAACGAAGAATGTGGTTAAGTAATTCCAAACATTTCTGTTGATTTCACCATTTCAGTCCCTGTAGCAACTAGTTTCAGCCTGTACAAGCGAAGTACGTTCTTGATACAATTGAAAAGAGTAGAAAATTGTATGCATATCTCTAAAGATGACTGTACAAATACTTTACCCAAAGCCGCACAATACTACTTGTGAGAACAAACATTTTGATAGGACAGTCTTCGCGGCTATATTACTTCTACAAATGGACGTCTTTTAATAGAAAAACCAGTCAGTTATGACCCTTTTGTTGTACTCGTCGCAGTAATAGAGTAAGCAAAGGAAATAAGGAACATCATTAACTTAATAAGAAACTAAATGCTAATTAAAGTAAAACTTAACTAAAACTAAATAAACCTAAAAAATATCAAAAAAATTAGGTGCCGCGGCATGGTGCCAAGGATGTTGGCAGCATTTCCCCGCTGTATTGCAATGCTGATGCGTTGCGCGAGGAAGCTGCCAGCTCGTCGATCACCAGTAGAGTCATCTTTTCGACATCTCTTTGAAAAGTTGACGAGCGCAGGCCCCCCACGGATCAAGGGTATTTAGAGGTCTTTAACTTGTCAGCCGCTTTAGCCGCCGCACCTACCTGCTTACTTGTTCCATAAGAAACTATGCTATATAATGTGTACTTCAAAGACGCGATTTTTTTTAAATTGGTAGGCGTTTTCGCAACTTTTTAATCACCATTTCTATAGTCTAGTAAGGCCCTATGACCTATTTCTAGGATGGCACAAAATATAGTCATAATTAGTAACGATGTCAACTTTTTTGATCAAAATTAGACCTTGTTCCAGAAACTGAATATTAGAAATATAATGTCCTATTATAAAAACACTGGGTCGTTATTTCACTTGTCCTTAACTCTTAAACCTTTGCTTACTTCATTTATTTTAACTCAAACCCATATATCACTAGAGGGTTTTCGACCCTGGCCTCTTAATCCACTTTTAGTGAGTAGGAGCGAGTTTTCTTCATAGGCTCTGGGTATATACGGGTTAAGCAAACTCATTATCTACTACTGGCGATATCGTTACTTTAAGACTACCAACAAAGCTTTATACAAATAAAGGACGGTTCTAAGTACGCTTGTAGGGTCAGCCTACGATAAAAGGCGAACAAAATTTGTTCAAAGTATAGGCAGTCCCTGTTAAGCCTAATTTTATTAAGGCTTTAGGTTGCTTTGTAAACTGAAAGCATTCAAGCAAACTGTATTTCAAGCTTCCGTTGATAAGTTAACGGATGTGATTAGTGTGATAAGATTACGTGTTTGATTATGATTAGCATTTAATTAATATTGACTTTGTTTGCGCTTTACTATGGCGATTGGTATCCAAGTTTTTTTTTCAACCATTATGCGAGGTGAATACTGATTACCTACGTAGGTTATAAACAATTTATAATATCAGACCATCTCGAAAATGGCGACAAAAATTTTACTGTTTCACATAATCCAGTTGACTGGAATTGACCTTGCACAATACGGGTAGTAGTTTTTTTTAATGTTTAACATAACATTTTCTAACTAATTATTGCTAAAACTATGCCTACTATGCTAACTATGGATGAGGCGTTATTTTTATTCAGCAAGGTATTCGAACTTCTATGAAAAAATATTGTAAACCAAAAGGTCGATTTATATAATATTTTTTCAATGCGACTTTTTTATCAGTTAAATGTAAAGAATTCACCTAAGGACTCTCGTTTTTTGAGCACTATGTATATCGATAATCTAAACTATATTAAGAAGTTTTGTATGTTAAAAAAATATGAAATAAATAAAACGTTTACTACAACAAAACATAAGTAGTTAGCCCCAATATTTTAATGAAATCCCAGATGGTACCAAGTAACGGCGATATATAAAAACTCCCAGTCAGTAACAATTTCAATAAAACTTTTGTTGAACAGGACTAAAGAAGTGAATTTCTCGCTGCCTGCGCTGCGCTCGTCCTCGCTGGGCGAGCTACGTGACGTCATCTCGGTGAGCAGCCTGGGGAGCGAGGTGCTCTGCCCGCCTATGCCTTCGCAGATACGGTCCAATTCATTCAGTAAGTACCAAAACTACAATGCTTTGCAGGATATTAGATTTAACGGTAGAAAAATGATTCATCAAAGAGTTCCTCTAAATAAACCTATATTTTTAAAGAGTACTTCGTAATCCGACATTAAATACATTGTTTAAACCACGTCGGTGGCAAACAACCATATAGATCGGTTGATGATTTTCAAGCTGATATTTCTGATTCAGGCGTTTAGGCGTTAGCTTTATTGCGTAGTTAATGCATTGGAGTTAGGGTTTCTGCTCGAGAGTTCTCGAACTCAAGACTACTCGAGAGTTTTGGCTCAATTCGAGACGAGAAAAAAATGACCGGAACTAGGGAATTCTCGACCTACCTGCCTAAGGCTTAAGTTTATTTATGAGGTACGTCAAACTTTTTCTTCCCGCATAATATGTCCCTACAGAATAATATGAATGAACTGGATTTTAATTTACTATATTTCGTCTCTTTATTCTATATAATATATAACTGTTTGGTTTTGTGATGGATATTATCATTTAACTACCTTCATTGTTAGTGTAAGACAATGTCGTCTATTTTAAAAGCTATTATTAGGTATTTTAGGTATATTACTGTTTCAATAAGTCACACGACTAACTGTAAAAGTTTGGCAATATTTTACAAAAAACAAAAATGAAGCGACTGAATAACGCAATAAGTGAATAAAAATTTATGAAAAGCTCGAATACAAGTGGATTATTCAGACATCTAGAAAACATTCATAAAAGTGTTTTGAAATATGAGTCCGAACCTATTTTTACCAGTGAAACTGCTGGTAATGAAGATGAATAGCCTCCGAAATCAAATATATCTAAGCAGACAACTCAACAGACTCTAAAAATACTAATGAATTTGTTTGTTTTTGTTTTATTTAAACAATATTTAACGGTTTCAAAAAGACTCGAGACTCGAGAAATAGGGATCAAGAATTCTCGAAACTCGAGAATAAAAATTGGTCGAGAAACCAGAAACCCTAATTAGAGTTGAATTGAAGTTAGATCGTGTCTACATGTGTTTTAAAGTTAGAATACGGCCCCCTGTGTGAAGATTATCCATTATTTTAAGTGCGTTTATACAGGGTGGTCCAAACCTTGACGTCAAAAAATTTTTTTTAGATACCTCTCGTCGTGGGCTATCAGAATATATCCCATGTATGTTAGCCGATTTTTCGTAGTTTTCGAGTTATAATTTTTTTAATTTTTAACTTTTGTTAAGAAGTTCCGGGTGCAGCAATTAATTTATAAAAAAAAACTATTGAACTTTTTTGATTATTTCTTTTTGTAGCACAATCCTTAATAAGCGGCGTAGTTGCAAAAAAAATCAGCATCATCACTTGGCTGAGAGTTAGAAAAAAAAAGACAAAAGTGAAATTTTTACGCCCAAGCATGTCAAGCTTAGATTTTGCGCTTAAATAAAAAAAATACAAACGATTTCAAGGACTTTTGGTTATTTTAGAAACTGCTAGAACCTAAGTTTTTTTAAAGGTAAAAAAAGTGACACTTGATAGTCATAATTGGACAGAGTCGTCGGTTAATCAAAAGGATGCTTAGTCAATCACATGTCACATCACAACATTGAATTCTCGTGGTAATTTCTGTGGTTGTTTAACGTTAGGAATAATAAAAAATTTTTTTTTTAATGAATTACTTATTTGGGAACTTTCCACCTCAGTTCCTTGGACCGGCGACTCTGTCCAATTATGACTATCAAGTGTCACTTTTTTTACCTTTAAAAAAACTTAGGTTCTAGCAGTTTCTAAAATAACCAAAAGTCCTTAAAATCGTTTGTATTTTTTTTATTTAAGCGCAAAATCTAAGCTTGACATGCTTGAACGTAAAACTTTCACTTTTGTCTTTTTTTTTCCAACTCGCAGCCAAGTGAGGATGCTGATTTTTTTTGCAACTGCGCCGCTTATTAAGGATTGTGCTACAAAAAGAAAAAATCAAAAAAGTTCAATAGTTTTTTTTTATAAATTAATTGCTTCACCCGGAACTTCTTAACAAAATTAAAAAATTCATAACTCGAAAACTACGAAAAATCAGCTAATATAAATGGGGTACATTCTGATAGCCCACGACGAGAGGTATCTAAAAAAAATTTTTTGACGTCAAGGTTTGGACCACCCTGTATTTGAACATGCTGAAGCATCGTCTGAAGTCTCGAGAAAATTATCTGCTTTAAAGGAAGTAAATGACGTAAAAAGAACTGATAAATGGCAAAACTATAAGGATAGAAACACTGCTCAGTGATGGTTAGTACTAGAAAATTGATATTTCGTATGAGTATGTGTTTTAATCACGCCGCCAAAGTTTTAAAACAAAGTCTGAAAAAATATTATTTTTATGGGTACCTCCCAGTACACATGAAGTTTCCTATATTACTACGTAAACATTTAGAAAATTTTACAACTTATGTTACTCGTAATTGTGTACTACACGCAAATAAAATATCAAAACATAAAAAAGAGAATTGCCACTAACAGTATAACATAAACGCTTACTTCGTATTGTAAAAACAAAAAATTGGCCGAACCTTATTCTTGAAAACGGACATACTATGAGCGAAAATATCTATTTGATTAAGTGAAACATTATACATAATGCAAGTGCATCTAATTAAGTGAGATACGATGTTTCCAAAGTAACCCGATCAATTTGACACATATCGCAGAAAAACAAGAGAGTATCAGTACGCGACGGAGTATTCCAATTATAGTAGAGTTACCATGGCCGCGATTCGAAAAATAAACACACACACTGGACAGACACACCTCCAACCTAACTCAACCCAACTCAACTCAACGCTATAACGACATTGACATTTGCTATTCGAACAGTTTTTTATTCAACTTTGGTCTCAAATTGGTCTCACATTGGTCACACATTGTACCAATGTTGTTTTATTTTTGACTTAAAAATTTTTTTGCGCTTATCACACTAATACTTATTTATTTATTTATCGTATGGCTACATGTCACTGGATATAGATAGGCATTTCTTCTCTAGGATAGGAGTAGTGGGAAAGCAGATGATGAAGAAAATCCAGTGAGTACTGCGAGGTCCAGATGGGACAGTGCAGCTGCCAAGTTTGTTACTCTTTTAGCACCACCCAGGGATCACGTGTAGGGTTGTCTAAGGTGTTTCCTACGGACGCAGAGTAACATTGATCCCCACCATAACACTAATACTGGTATATAACAATAGCTTGTTATTAACTAAATCCGTAGTGTTACTCCTGCTCATGTCTACTGAATTATTCTGTATATGCCTTAAACGGATGTGTGAGGAGTATAAGGAAACATTGGCAATGCATTATAAATATTATAATAGTAATCGTTAAGATTTTCTGCTGAATCGTGTGTTCCGGTATTTTATTCAGGATCTTGAGAGCGTAAGTAACGTGTTCAATGAATACTGAATGACTGATATGAAGTCGGTAATACTATAGTACCTAGTAGTAGTTACTAATTATTGTGTGAGATCGGAGGGATGTGGGCGGTAGGTATGTCATGTAATACTTTTACAGTAGGTATTTACACTGGAGAAGAAAGGAATTCTCTTTCATTTATGTATAAGTTTTCGTTTCTTAAAGAAAACAATGATATACCTATACTCATAACCAGAAAGCACGATAATGACCACGTTTTACAACTTCACAAATACATATGCAGTTCGTTGTAAGGGAAGAAGCAATGTAGCTTTATCTGCTTGAGTTTGAATAATATGAAAATATTACAATATGATTTTAACGGACAAGGAAAAACTAGGTAATATTTATATATATACGAAAAAAATATTGTCGTTTCTTTTTGAAGATTCTCATTATTTAATATATCTTCAGCTCATTAACTCTCATCAAAAGCGACGTTGTGTAGCAAAATGATGCCCAAATAGAATATCTTGCCTACCGTGTGCCAAACGTTGAAAAGGGCGAAACCATTACCGATCCTTTTTTCTTTAACAGGCACATCTGGACTACATTTTACGTCACACCTGGCCATAATGTGAGTTTTAGGCCCTGGGTTTCCTGACCACCCGTCGCCGGCGGCCGGCGACCGACCCGAACAAAACATCCGAACGTCGTCGGCGGCGGACACGAGTCGGTCGCCGGCCGCCGGCGACGGGTGGTCAGAAAACCCAGGGCCTTACCGCTCGCTACGCTTACGGTAAAACTCGCATTATGGCCAGGTGGGGACGTAAAATTGTGTACTCACCACGGGCAGTAAAAAAGAAAGCCCTCTATCGCATATTTACAACCCTCGCCTGCGGCTCGGGTCCCAAATACCTGCGATTTCGGGCTTTCTTTTTTTTACAGCCCTAGGTAAGTAATGTACTATTGCTTTATTAGGCTTTTTACATATTTGTTTTGGATAAGTACTGTAGATAACTGGTGAACGAGTTTAGTACTAACAACCATAATGTATAAAACATTTACGATTTATACTAAAATTCATGACCTTGATCGTTTTCAACACTGTTATCAGATATAAAAAAAACCGGCCAAGTGCGAGTCGGACTCGCGCACCGAGGGTTCCGTACAAACCTTTACAACTTAAAGGTATTATAGACCTGAGTATTTGATGTGAATTTCAATTTAATACCTCTACGCGTTCACGAGGAAAAAGATAGTAAGTTTAAAATATAAAAAAATATTTTTTGTATGATTTTACTAAAAATGTCTACTTTTCGTAATTTTTCCTTTGTCTGTGCTATATGTAGTTTCTTCGTGCCAAGTTTCAAGTTTCTGAGTTTACGGGAAGTACCCTTTAGGTTTTGAGTTTCTTGCGTTTACTCAGTTTCAAAATATGCGACTTAAATTGCTATTTATTTTGATTGCGTTGATATAAAAGTTTGGTTTTGCTACATCTGAAAGGTCCTATAGCTCTGAGTATTTGACATGAATTTCAATTTAATACATCTACGCGTTTACGAGGAAAAAGGTAGTAGGTTTAAAATTTTAAAAAATATGTTTTTGTATGAATTTACTAAAAATGTCTACTTTTTGTAATTTTTCCATTGTCTATGCTATATGACGTTGCTTCGTGCCAAATTTCAATTTTCTGAGTTCACGGGAAGTACCCCGTAGGTTTTGCGAGTGCCGAAACTCTAAAATTTGCAGCATAACGACTGTATCTTTTGATTGCGTTGGCTTTTAAGTTTGATTTTTTTACAACTCCAAGGGACAATAGGCTTGAGTATTTCATATAAATTTCAGCTTGATACCTCCACGCGTTCCTGAGAAAAATGGTCTTGACAGACAGACAGACAGACAGACAGACAGACAGACAGACGGACAACAAAGTGATCCTATAAGGGTTCCGTTTTTTCCTTTCGAGGTACGGACCCCTAAAAAACTACTTGCTTACTCTCGAAATAGCCAATAATTATAAAATATCATCAATATGACAGCCTCCTAGCCTAGTCGGTAGTGACTCTGCCTATGAAACAGGAGGTCCCGGGATCGAATCCTGGTCAGGGTATTTATTCATATGTTTATCACGGATATGGTTTCTGACTTCATTGGTTTTTATTGGTTTCATACGTTACCTATGTATTTAAGTATTTATCTATATCTATCTATTATACAGGGTGTTTGGTAACCGGATGCAAAGCCGAAAGTAGGAGATAGTCTAGGTCATGTAGAACATTTTTAGCCATACTTGTCTTAGACAAATGTTATTAGTTTTTTTTTAATTTAAATTTTAAGATTTGTCGGAGAAAACTGCAAAACTTCAGACTAAATCGATAATTAGTACTTTTTTTACTGCAGGTAGATTTTTTTTTGTTTTATTTCTTATTGTGCAATGTCTATCAAACACTAGAAAAGTGATTTCAAACATCTGTGTCTAAAGAAAACAAGTTGACAGCGATTTAAAATTTTAGTTACATGAAAATGTAAACGATTTAAGTGATTTCAAAGTACGATAAAAAAAAACTAAAATAGCCACGAATTTTCAAACCATTTTAAAAACATGCTTGGCTTTTACCCTTTTATTTAAGCTATCAAACACGACTGTAGCTACTGTATCCTTGAAAATAAGCCACCTAAACCAACTGGGTAGCTAAAATGTTTCACTCTACTTGTGATACTTGTGGTAGTTGTGGTGACGAATCTCATTATGATTTTACAATAAAACATTGGTTCTGAATACTAAGTTGGCGTTGACTTGACATTTGACTTGTTTTAAAAGGGTTAAGTGTACTGGACAAAACTACCACATGCAATTTTAACAAACAAAGGCTTGCGGCGGTGAGAGACAAAAGAGACTGATAGCGGCAGGCGGTGAGCGGCGTTAAACAAAGATGATCGGTTTTGTGCTTTATTGACAAAGATAAACTGATTAGCTACATGAGTATTTGTGCAAAAACTAGTAATTTAGTCTAGTTACAACTTCAGTTGCGATTAGACGTTCATTGTGGTTTAATTTCCCGCTCTCATCTCAATTTACCGTGTCAAGTTGTAGCTGCCGTAGGCGCTCCTTCACGTGTAATTACGACTTCTTCATTGTAAACATGGAGTTTACGAACGAAGAATACGCCGACATTATCTACATGTACTGCAAAGCTGACAGTAATGGAGCGATGGCCCGACGGATGTACCAAGAGCGTTTTCCAAACCGGAGATTGCCTAATGTGAAAGTGTTTTACAATTCATTCCGAAGGCTACGTGAGAATGGTATTGCTGTGCAACATGGAGGGAATCCAGGACGTAATCGCCCTGAAGTGGAGGAAGACGTTCTACAGGCATTTGCAGAGGATCCGAATACGAGCATCAGAGTGGTAGCTCGTAATCTGAACTTGTCCACATGGAAAGTATGGGCCACAATGAATCGTGAGGGAAAATATCCTTTTCGCGGCATCGGAGTTCAAGGTTTGGACGAAGGAGATCCTGCACGCCGAGTGGACTTCTGCCGATTTTTACTCAATGCGGATATCGAAGACCGACGTTTTTTGCGAAGCATTCTTTGGACCGATGAATCGAAATTTTCCCGGGAGGGGATCACAAATTTCCATAACCTACACCAATGGGCTGACAAAAACAACAATCCACATTGGAAAAAGCAAGTGTCCTTCCAAAGAAGGTTTTCCGTCAATGTGTGGGCTGGAATCATCGGCAGAGTCCTTATTGGGCCACATTTTTTGCCAAATAATTTAAATGGGGCAAATTATTTGGAATTTTTACAAAACGATTTGCCCAGGCTTATTGACGAAGACCAGCTGCCCGGTGCAGTGACATTTCAACACGACGGTTGTCCCGCCCATTACTCTCTGGCTGTAAGGGAGCATCTGGATAACTGTTTCCCGGACGGTTGGATCGGCAGAGGCGGACGAATCCCTTGGCACGCTCGGTCACCTGATTTGACACCATTGGATTTTTTCGTTTGGGGCCGAGCTAAGGAGCTAGTCTACACACAAGAGGTCATTAATACCGTAGAAGAGCTGAGGGAGAGGATAGAAGCGGCGTTCGAAAGGATGAGGGAAGAAATGATATTCGGAACAACCACCACAGAAGTAAGAAGACGGGCTCGTGCTTGTATTCGAAACGGCGGGTCACATTTTGAAAACGAGCGATGATGTGTAATTTTAATGTGTTGATCGTAAAAATAAATAACTTATCTTTTATGCTTTTGTTTTAATTTACCCTAAACATTCCCTCTTATTAGTACAGGTAGCCTATTTTCAAAGATAAAATGGCTTGAGACATGATTGTCTTATCGCCCGCCGCCTGCCGCTATCAGTCCCTTTTGTCTCTCACCGCCGCAAGCCTTTGTTTGTTAAAATTGCATGTGGTAGTTTTGTCCAGTACACTTAACCCTTTTAAAACAAGTCAAATGTCAAGTCAACGCCAACTTAGTATTCAGAACCAATGTTTTATTGTAAAATCATAATGAGATTCGTCACCACAACTACCACAAGTATCACAAGTAGAGTGAAACATTTTAGCTACCCAGTTGGTTTAGGTGGCTTATTTTCAAGGATACAGTAGCTACAGTCGTGTTTGATAGCTTAAATAAAAGGGTAAAAGCCAAGCATGTTTTTAAAATGGTTTGAAAATTCGTGGCTATTTTAGTTTTTTTTTTTCGTACTTTGAAATCACTTAAATCGTTTACATTTTCATGTAACTAAAATTTTAAATCGCTGTCAACTTGTTTTCTTTAGACACAGATGTTTGAAATCACTTTTCTAGTGTTTGATAGACATTGCACAATACGAAATAAAACAAAAAAAAATCTACCTGCAGTAAAAAAAGTACTAATTATCGATTTAGTCTGAAGTTTTGCAGTTTTCTCCGACAAATTTTTAAATTTAAATTAAAAAAAAACTAATAACATTTGTCTAAGACAAGTATGGCTAAAAATGTTCTACATGACCTAGGCTATCTCCTACTTTCGGCTTTGCATCTGGTTACCAAACACCCTGTATATATCGTGGCCTAGTACCTACAACACAAGCCTTATTAAGCTTACCGTAGGAGTATATTGATTTGTGTAAGGTTGTCCCATAATATGTATTTTATTTATTATTTATTTAATTAACGGAATATTAACCGTCTAGATAAACAAGTCAGTAGAATGCATACAAATAACCTTGTGAATTATTTACATAAGCTAGCGTGTCTAATAAACCGTCATTGCAGTCTTGAGAGAACCCGAAAGCATACCACAACTGGAGAGTTTTCAAAGTGGGTGATAGCATAAACAATCTGCGTAATTTAGTCGGGTTATCGGAGTTTAAAAAAAGCGTTCTTTGGACTTATTAGTAGGAGCACAATCTCAAAGCGAAACGAGGACACCTTGCTAGTTTTGAAAGTTCTATAGGACCATACCGTTCGGTCTCATTATTGTTATAACCATGTCAAGTCTATGCTTTTATACTATTTATGATTATTAAGGCCTTATTTACCGATTTTCTGTCCAATCGTTTGGCACCGAACTAAACGTAAGAACTAATTGAATATGAGGCTGAACCACAATACAATGCGCATTGTTAAGCACCTCTGAAATGCGTGAGACGTGCTCATGAAATAATCATTATAGTATGAATAGACAGCAATTCGCTTTGAGCTTGGAGAGCTTAATTTCGGCTGTAGTACGATCAAGAGTGAAACCTTAGGTATATCGGATCAGTGACGTAAGATAAACTCGTAGAGCTAGTACGAGTCTAATGGAATAATAAATTGTTTTATCTACACTCATACTGTAAGTACTCTAAAATGCGTTCAAAAACCGTAGACAATGACAAGCATTACAACAAACGATTTAACTATGATAAGTTTCTTATCTGCGGCAGTAACGTAATTTTAACTTTGCATGCTCAAATATTGTTAACCAATGAGTTTCAAATTTGGAACATCGAATTTGATAACATAATGTTACCGCCATGGCCAACTCGATTGGTCCCGCGTAGAGTTTCTCTTCGAGAGTTCTCGAACCGAGAATTCCCGGGAAATTGCCTTACTCGAGACGAGAAAAAAGTGGTCGAGAAATCGAGAAATCGAGAAATTCAGTCAAAATTTTTAAAATCTTAATAACGTGCTTGATTATTAATTATCGAACGAGCGAAGTGAGTTCTTACAAACAACTTCTGGCTAGTGGGACGTCTCAGCATTTCGATGACTTTTTGATTTTGAGAGTTTGTTCCGCGATAACTTTAGTAACGCTTTTCTGATCTTCATGAAACTTGTTGGGGTTATAGCAGATACATATAATTTGAGAGTTCGTATATGAGCAGGATCGACCAAGGGGTCATGGAGCTAGAAGACGCGAAAAAATCATCATATGGGTCTTGTTATATTGGTCAATTCGTTTGCAAGGAATTCGCGAGTTCTGAGTTCGAGGCGGACTACTAGTCTATTAGGTTCTTATGTTTACTTATGTAACGAAAAGACTGTCCATTTATAACAAATATTGAAAAGTTGATACAAAGACTAAACTAACGTACCCGTACCTTACTGTTACTCGTAATTATGAAGCTAGTCTGATTGTTATTTTTTATACCTAATTGAAAAACTTTCGTTTTATGTTACATAATTGAAAAGTTTGTAGTACAGACAGAGACTAAAGTAAATTATTTAGTATGTAAGGTTACCTTACTAAGGTACTAAGTTTTATTGTGGTGTGGTGACATGATGACATTGTTTTTAGAGGATATTATATTTGTTTTTTCCAAAGAAAAAGACTATTCAGTCCTAAAATTGTTTGTAGAAATAATGATAAAAAGATCTCGCTAGAGTTTATTTCGCTTAATTAAAGTTTTCTATAGTTAATTACTCAAGTTAAAGTCACATGAATGAGACTAAAAATAAAAGTTGTTGATTGATAAATGTTGTTGAATATTGCATAAAAAGCGTAGTTTTATTGCTAAATCACACATATTTTCAAAAATTTCCATATTTCTCGACAATCCGGGAATTCCCGGGAAATAGTGGTCGAGAATTCTCGTGCTCCGGGATATAAAAAAGGTCGAGAAATGAGAAACCCTAGTCCCGCGCGAGCGCCGGCACAATCGAGTTGGCCATGACGGTACAATGGCGGTCATTCTATGGTTTCCGAACACTTAATTTAATATATATAATATGAGTGTAGATAAAGCAGTGTATGCAACTGTACGTAATTAGGCCTTAAAACACTCGTGTGATCTTATTATGAAATTCGCCTGCGGCTCATTTCATAAAACCACACTCATGTTTTAAGGACCCTTATTACGTAACAGTTACATAAACTACTATAGTTTTGTCTATTTCGTTAAACAAACGAATTAACGTGTAAATATACACGGTGGGGCCTGTAACTAAAGCAAAAAATTAAAATGTACATTCTTCTCCTCAAACTACGCAACGTTTGTTTGACGACTTTGAAAAAAAACTTGCGGTTTGAATTTTATTACATTTTAAAGTTAAATCGAACACGCAATGTACTATGAAATTGATTATGTCTGTAGAGTGACTAGACTGACAGGCGATGTCAATTAGACGGAGTTTTAAGTACATTGAAAATACTATTTACTTTGTTTGAAAAAATAACAATCTAAAAACTTTATGATTTTAAAAAGTTGCTACACAAAAGTTGTCTAGTTTGAGGACTAGAATCTACGTTTTAATTTTTTGCTTTAGTTACAGGCCCCACCCTGTATAAAGCTGCAGTACCACTCATTGACTGACTGACATGTTTTTTTTTTATCTTTGGGAAAAATCTTAAATGTCTATACACTTTTGTATAGGCGTGGCAAATGTAAGGTCCAGAAAAATATGGACGTCAGTCTCCTGACCCTGGTCGAAAAAATTATGAACGGCCCGGCTCAACGGTAAGACCTAGGTAGGGGATGCTCGACCAAATGTCATAGAGGGCCTCTGGCAGTTTTTATGGCTTCTTTTTTTTTAATTTATCGACTTTTTTTTTCAATCGATTTTTCAAATTGATCTTAGCGCGCTGAGATTTGGCGTGGCGAAATACCTTTGGCCTTGGATTTGTATGGGCAAAAAAAAATTAAGAAAAATCCAAGATGGCGGCCAAAATCGTCACCCAAAGTTTGTATGGCAACTTTTAAACGGGGGTAGATGGGTGGGAGGTGCTCAACCAAATGTCATAGAGGGCCTAGAAAGAATACTAATGGTAAAAAAAAAATTTCAAAATAGCTGACTTTTTTTTTTCCGAGCGCGCTGAGATTTGGCATGCGGGGACCTAGGGGGCCCAAGATTAGTACAGTGAAAAAAGTTTTTGGAAAGATCCAAAATGGCGGCGTGCACGAGTAAAACCATTTTTCGAGTAAATTAGGCGAGCCCGAAGGGCGAGGGAGGCCGTAGGCCGACCCCGGCGGAGGGCCGAAGGCCCGAAGCCTTATCTTAGGGTGTCCAAGCGTACATACCCAAGAAATTTAAGGCGAGGCCGAAGGCCGAGCTGCGTGCAGGACGCATGAACTTAACCTAAAAGTCCAACTGTCTTTATAAGCGTAGCCGGAGAGCCGAAGGCTCGACGGCGGAGCGTCAAGGCGAGCGAAGGCCGGAGGCCGAGCTCCGTGTAGGGCCGAAGGTCCGGAGCGTCACACGACCGGGGGAAGTTGGCGCTTAAACACGAGGCAATAGTAAAAGTGTCCAGCGAACCTGAGGGCCAGAGGTCCGAAGGTGAGCGGCCGAACACTTTTACTATTGTCTCGTGATTAAGCCCAACTTCCCGAATTAGAGCAGCCGCAACCCCCGTCGCGAGGCCGTAGGCCGAGCTGCGTGTAGGACGCATGAACTCAACCCAAAAGCGTAGCCGGAGAGCCGAAGGCTCGACGGCGGAGCGTCAAGGCGAGCGAAGGCCGGAGGCCGAGCTCCGCGTAGGGCCGAAGGCCCGCAGCATCACACGACCGGGGGAAGTTGGCGCTTAAACACGAGCCAATAGTAAAAGTGTCCAGCGAACCTGAGGGCCACAGGCCCGAAGGTGAGCGGCCGGACACTTTTACTATTGGGTCGTGTTTAAGCGCCAACTTCCCGACTTAGGGCAGTCACAGTCAAGCACCTTTGCCCGACTGTCTTAATAAGCGAAACGGCGGGCCGAAGGCCCGCCGGTGAGCTTTGAACCCCTGCTAAGGCCGAAGGCCGAGCTCCGCGTAGGGCCGAAGGCCCGAAGCGTCCAAGACCGGCGCGCCAGCATGCGAGGCCGAAGGCCGAGATGCGAGAAGATAGTGTTCGCACGCGGAACTCTAATATAGTCACAAAAGACAAGTTCCTCCTAGAGCCTTTAGGCGAACCCAAAAACGAGCACCGATACTAATCACAAAAACCAAAACATCCGTCAAAAAGATAAGCAACAAGACAAAACTTAATACAAAAGACAAACACACACACAACACATACACACAACACTAACACTAACACAAAACCCACAACACAAAATCCACAACTCAAAATCCACAACTCAAAACCCAAAACTCAATACACAAAAACACAAAACACAAACACAAAACAATAGCACAATAAAACATTAACACAAAAAGCCAACACTCCACCACCGCGGGGCCCACGGGCCCCGCGCACCCGCCCAAAACTTTAAACGAATCTGAAAACATAATTTCTTATCTATTTCAGTTTAATAAGATTATTAAACTAAAAAATATATCATAGGAAAAAAAGTATCCAAAGCCACCTGTTTCAGGGCTGGAATCAAACCAACAGCTACGTCTTCTGCGAAATAAAATAATTTGCTTTTTTCCCTTCTCATTATAATATTTTGTGGGAAATTGTTGTTTGGCAATATTTTAAGATTTTGAATAGGCATGGCGCTCCTTATGCTCGATTTCTAGTTAGTCATGGATCCTAAAACTACGTTAAATAAGCTACCTATACAATAAAAAAATACCCTAACCAAAAATTAGCATGATGACATTTTAGGTGTAGTACGCCACAAATACAGATACAAACATACAATGTGTACAAAATTAGAATTACTCAAATGTTTTAAAGTAAATCAAAACTGCAAGCAACTTCATTAAGTTCCTAAGCAAGTTCATTAAGTTAACTTCTACATATAATTTATTTTACTAAAGCAAAATATTTAAACGCATGGTCTCATGGGTCTGCACTAGCTAAGGAAGTGTTTACTGATAATTTGCATATTTTGTGTGAATATTTTTTTTATTTACTTGAACAATATTTATATTATGACTACTAGCTGTGCCCGCGGCTCCGCCCGCGTGGAATTCGGTCTGTGTCAGTAAGCGGCTAATTCAACCCTAATTTCTCTCCTGCTCCCTGCAGGCGGAACGTGAAGTAAAGTTGATAGAGGACAGTAGTCCTGATAATTTTTTTTACAATTACCACTAAATGAAACTACACTCAAAAATCAACACATTTTTTTGTCGTTATAATTTTTTTTGCCATGATTTAAACGACATAGAGTAGCAGGTGTATATAGGACGATACAGTACCACTTTTGTATTTAGACGTTCATGTCCACGGCAAATATCAGCCAAATCGATCCTCCCGTCAAATCAGTCTAAGCATAAAAGGTACGAACAAATGCAGAAATGATTTTTTGAGCGGGTCAGTAATGATTTCTTCTATTTGAGATGTACTAATCGAGTGTAGTGTACCCCCCCTTTTAGACGTTGAATTTTTATAGGCTACGTATAACCTGGCTGGGGATTTTCTTGAATTGGAATTAGTAATCCTTAAGGGGTGATTTTTGGGATAACAATGTACAAAAAACCGGCCAAGAGCATAATGTCGGGCGATGCTCAGTGTAGTTTCGTAGTTGCCGCCCTGTTACAAAACATCCGTTCAAAAGGTCGTTTATTAAGGGATATTTGGCGGCGCTTACGTCATTTTACTATCCAGCACTTCCTTTCACTATGCGTTTTTGACTGATAATTCAAAAACGGCTGAACCAATTTTATTCAATATAGTTTTTATTGAAAGTTCTTATCAGGCCTATTTTCCATTTTTTTTCTATTTTTTTGGACCCACGGTTCAAAGTTAGATGGAGGAGACGCCCTTTTTTCAACTTTCAGATCTAATATTTACGAAACTATCAGTTTCATCCAAAAAATGTATTAAAAGACCTCTATTCTTTTTTATAGACCTATTCAATAATACCCAACACGATAGGGTTGGAGCGAAAAAAAATATTTTTTTAGTTTTTATTCTATTACTTTGGCGGCATGATTAATGCACATACTGATACCAAATTTCAGCTTTCTAGTGCGAATGGTCACTGAGCTAGACCGCGGACAGACAGACGGACGGACATGGCGAAACTATAAGGGTTCCTAGTTGACGACGGAACCTTAAAAAGAGATAAATAGTAGTTTATGTAACTGTTACGTAATAGGGCCTAATTACGTAGCATACACTGCTTTATCTACACACTTATTAAAAATCCTAAATGACGTGTTCGGAAACCATTAGAATGACCGCCATTATACCGCCATGACAAACCTTATTATAATAATATACTGGTTGCAATAATGGTGGTAATTACATACGGGTCCAGAACGCGGAATAGAGGATTTATGATATTGGTGTAGATCAAGATATTTATTCTTTAATGTAAGCACATTACAATGCACTAATGAACGTCAGAGAAAAAAAAAACGAACGAATTTATATTGTTTTATTTTTGAAATCTTTGAACATTTTGAAATTTTTGAAATTTTGGAAATTTTGGAAATTTTGGAAATTTTGGAAATTTTGGAAATTTTTTGAACTTTTTGAATTTCTTGAATTTTTTGATTTTTTGAATTTTTTGAATTTTTTGAATTTTTTGAAATTTTTGAAATTTTTGAATATTTGAAAGTTTGGAAATTTTGGAAATTTTGAAAATTTTGAAAATTTTGGAATTTTTGGAATTTTTGGAATTTATGGAAATTTTGGAAATTTTGGAAATTTTTGACATTTTTGACATTTTTGACATTTTTGACATTTTTATTGAAACATATTTTAGAAAAAAAGTCAACTTATAATTTAAGAATTTAAAATCACATAAAAAGTCAACTTAGAACCTAGAATAATAGAATGTCAAATGAAAAACTTTTTTTTTTAATAAGCCCACTCCGAATCGTAACCGGCTCAAAGGTCCCCATTATTCCCGTCGCATTTTCTCGCTGAACAGCAATGGAGACCTGCTGAACCAGATACGATCCCGAGCGAGGATCGCAGCCCCTCTCTCGAAAACGTGTTAATCCTTTATAAGGCAAAAGAGTGTCAGAAATTAGGCGAAATTGAACCCTATCACTTTGAAATAAAGTTCAAAAAATTGTTGGAAAAATATTCCTTCTGCCTTATAAAGGCTTAACTTTGCCGCAGACTCCGCCGCTGAACCCGCACAACTGATGGAATGCCTTAAATGGGATGCAGCGTATGTGCTAACACAAGTTGCATCCCATAAAAGACAGCGCCCCATCCGCCACGGAATTAAAGTGACATTTTTGACATTTTCGACATATTTGACATTTTTTACTCTTAGGTCGACTTTTTTCACTTTGTCACTTCTCACTTTCACTTTTCACTACACTTCACTTCACTTCACTTCACTTTATTCTATTTTATATATTTTTTTTAATTCATTCCATTTTACTGTTTCTCAATCGTATGGGTGTCGCGTTTTCGTGAGGTGACGCTTTTTCGTGACGGTCACGTGACTTTTTTTCGCCTAACCCCCATCCGCGAACCGTCCGATAAGGAACTTCGTTCCAAAACTACCACCGGTTCTAACCCTACACCTGGCCCGAGAAGTATTATGACCGAAAAGAAACTCGACGGGGCTTATTTTTTTCGAAACAGTATTACATTATTAGATCTTAAAGATACAAAATAATGCGTAGTTCTTCAAGAAGACATATCATAACAGCTTGTGAGACAGATAATGTACCTATTGTTTAATTATAAAGAAAAATAAATCCTAATCTGACTGCTTCACAAAATGTTTGATATGTTTTCCTACCTAAACGGTGTCCTATAAATGTTAGATGATTTTGTAGTAGTTTCTGGTTTGGGCCATGCATCTTTGTCCGTCATATATAGTCCTCGAACCTACAATAACCTTTTGACATTAATGACATTTTCAAATATTTCTTAAGAGCGGGTAAAGGTAAATTTAAATCATCGACGGGTAACTTGTTATAAATATGAACACCTTGACCAAAAAATTGCAAACTATTTCAATACCAAATTTCATCTAAATACGTAAAGCGGTCATTGGTTGTTTCTTCCCCATGTAAACTTCCACCCCTGTTGCATCCGCTTAAGGTATAATTTCTGAGATAAAACTATTTTATTTCCTTTTCCAGAGCTCAAATTATCTCCATACCAAATTCTATCTAAATCAATTCTGCGGTTAATAATTCCCTATACAAATTTCCACCTCCCTTTTCACCCCTTTAGGGTTAATTTTCGGGGTGAAAACTATCCTTTGTCCTTTCTTGAGACCCATACTTTCTCTATACCAAATTTCACCTTTATCAGTTCAGCGGTAAAAAAATCCTCATACCAACTTTCAACCCCCTTTTCAGTCCCACAAGGGTTTATTTTCGGGATGAAAACTATTCTGTCGTTTCTCGGGACTCAAATTATCCCCATAGTAATTTCTATTAAAAATTCTCCATACAAACTTTCAACCCCTTTTTCACCCCCTCCAGGGTTGATTTTCGGGATGAAAACTATCTATTGTCCTTTCCCGGGACTCAAACTATCTCTATACAAAATTTCATCAAAATCCGTTCAGCCGTTCTCACGTGATGCGCGGTCAAATAAACAGACAAACAGATAAACAGACAAACAGATAAACAGATAAACAGACAAACAGACAAAAAATCTAAAAATTGTCGGAACGTGTTCTGTTATCGATTCTAAGTATCCCCAGCCAACTTTTTTTCGATTATCTTCCATGTACAGACTTTCGACCCTCTTCAGCTTTATTATATGTATAGATATCATATGTAAATGTTGAAAACGAGTAACTGACAGAGAATTAAGTGAGAACTTATAATAACTTACTGAGCATACAATACTATGCTCAACTTTAGAACACGCTACCATAAAAATTATCCGCTGCCAATACTTTTCTCCAATTTATAAGATGGCTAGCCCAAAGACTAAGATGGCTGCCGTAAGAACCTACACAAAAAAACGTAATATTTCAATTCGATTAAGACTAATCCAAATATATCAAAGATGTTTTAAGATTAATAGTACCTTATGGTGACAAGGGTCTGCAATAATTAGGTGAATTCGTAACTCGCTTCGGACAGCGGAATACTTCACTGTCAGGAAGCATTTAGATGGGCCGGCCTAACAACATTAACAATGGGAAAATAAAATAAAGTAGAGGCAGACGCAGGTTCACATGCTCTTATTTTGATCAGCTGTAAAGCCATTACAAGATTTTTGAACAGGTCCTCCGCTTAGCTCCTTATACGTTTACATATTTGTTTCTATTACTACCTATAACTAAATATGATATCACGGAAAAAAATAAAATGGGAGCCTTTGCTGTTAATATATTGTTAAAGATATTTTATATTCTAGAAAGGATGTAGCACAATTTAAACGTAAATAGCGCCATGAAACCGTGAAACGAAACACCACAATCCTCTTAAGAATTTGTTAGCTAACCACACCCCTTTTGGCACGCGTGTTATATCATTTTACCGCATGGCAATTATGTCCTTAACGTCACTTGAACCTAAACCTAGATGTAGGGTTATTAGCTTTTAGGTTTATGATGGCAACTAAAATGTTACAATTACATTTGGATTAGTGAAGCTAATAATTATTAAACCACCTTTTATAAAGGAAACGCGGAAGGAATTAATTAATTTTATCTATTTAGTTGGTTCATCTATACCATATATGAAGCTAAGGCAACATTCCTTACGGATTAGCTCAATAATTTTGGATTGTATATTGTCTAATTTAAAATTATAAATTGTTTATTATACAGAATCAGGCGCGGTCCGAGGAGGGGCGACCACCAGCGAAGCGAGTGGTTCGAAAATAGAATCCTGAGCGAAGCGAGTAGCTCACAAATAGAATCCTGAGCGTAGCGAGTGTTGCAACACACGAGACGTAAAAATAACTTTGCAGCCGTGTGTAACACAAATCTTTTCACCTCACTAAAGCTAGGAAAATACTACATAGGTACAAGAAAAACAACTGGAATATGTAAAATTAGCCTTTATATTAATCGAATACATTTAAATATAAGATTACTTTTGCGTTCACAGCACCTGATTAGATCAGACAATTTAGTCAGATAGGCGAACATTGTCCTGTCTGGGGTGGCCTTTACATGTTATTATGTTTAAAATAGTAACTATAATAACACGTTCGAATTTCCGATATTCTTTCCACTCTTGGGAATAAAATGCAGTTTTGCTATCAATTTTTAAAGAATAAAAAAGGGCCTTACGATCTAGTGCGGTGAAAATATTATGGACATTGATATTATTAAGACACTTATCAAGTTTGTTCTTCAATTCGCAAAGTAAATAATTTCAAACCGTGTTGGCACAGGATTTCTCCTAGTCAAGAATATTCAAGATATTCTTGTTTGCTTTAAACTTGTCTACGATTTGCTTAGAGTCGTATCTGGTTGGTTTACTTTTCCTCGTGAATTCGTTGCGTCTCATACGGTACAATGGTAGACTGTCGATAAATCAGGAGATTGTTGGTTTTAATTCCGTAAATGGAGTATTTTTTTAATAAGTGTTAAATAAATCAAAGAGGACTCCGAGTGTTGACTATGAGGGACCCTCCTGTTACTTTACCCGTCAACACCGTGAATCCTTCTTTTAGTAAAGGGTTGGCAACGCGCATGTGACATCTCTGAAGTTGCAGGCGTCCATACGCTACGGTAGCTGCTTACCATCGGGCGGGCCGTATGTTTGTTTGCCGCCGTCATGGTATAATAAATAATAAAAAAAACCGGCCAAGAGCGTGTCGGGCCACGCTCACTGTAGGGTTCCGTAGTTTTCCGTCCGTCACAGTAAGTGTCCCCACTTAAGAGTTAATAACACCGCCATGTAGGATATGATATGAGAGTTCCATGTACAGCGACATCTATCGGCAAATTGAGTAAACTATTGCGCGCGAGCATAAAGTATGGAAGATGATTTTTATGGGATAATTCTTTATTGCGTGAACCGATTTTCACCGTTTTTACTTTATTTGAAAGCACGTCATTTCATTGTAATTTTGTAGAAATTACAGGTACAATAAACACCTGCTTATACGGTTAAATTACAAACTTAGTTCAGAAATTATTTTGTATTTTTTTTTCAAAAACTATTCATCCTATCAAGTTCAAAATAATTTTCCAAGAAAGTTTTTATAAAGTTCTACTTTTGAGATTTTTTTCATATTTTTAAAACTTATGGTTCAAAAGTTAGAGGGGGGGGGACGCATATTTTTTTTCTTCTGGAGCGATTATTTCCGAAAATATTTACATTATCGAAAAATGATTTTAGGAAACCCCAATTCATTTTTAAATACCTATCCAATAATATATCACACGTTAGGGTTGAAATGAAAAAAAACTTCACTCCCCACTTTACGTATAGGGGAGGTACCCTAATAAAAAAAAAATTTTCACTTTTTATTTTACCACTTTGTCGGCGTGATTGATATACATATTAGTACCAAATTTCAGCTTTCTAGTGCTAACGGTCACTGAGATTATCCGCGGACGGACGGACGGACGGACGGGCAGACATGGCGAAACTATAAGGGTTCCTAGTTGACTACGGAACCCTAAAAATATCGTCAACATATAGTAGACATAGACATAATGTAGGCTGGACATTTTGGCCTGACGTTTTGACTGTAGAATTTAATATAATTGAATAATTACGCATTATGTAAGTACGTTAATTTTGGGCGCTCAGACCTTCTTTTTAGGGTTCCGTAGTCAACTAGGAACCCTTATAGTTTCGCTTTGTCTGCCCGTCCGTCCGTCCGTCCGTCCGTCCGCGGATAATCTCAGTGACCGTTAGCACTAGAAAGCTGAAATTTGGTACTAATATGTATATCAATCACGCCGACAAAGTGGTAAAATAAAAAGTGGAAATTTTTTTTTTATTAGGGTACCTCCCCTATACGTAAAGTGGGGAGTGATTTTTTTTTCATTTCAAGCCTAACGTGTGATATATTGTTGGATAGGTATTTAAAAATGAATAGGGGTTTCCTAAAATCATTTTTCGATAATGTAAATATTTTCGGAAATATTCGCTCCAGAAGTAAAAAAATATGCGTCCCCCCCCCTCTAACTTTTGAACCGTAAGTTTTAAAAATATGAAAAAAATCTCAAAAGTAGAACTTTATAAAAACTTTCTAGGAAAATTATTTTGAACTTGATAGGATGAATAGTTTTTGAAAAAAAATTACAAAATAATTTCTGAACTAAGTTTGTAATTTAACCGCATAAGCAGGTGTTTATTGTACCTGTAATTTCTACAAAATTACAATGAAATGACGTGCTTTCAAATAAAGTAAAAACGGTGAAAATCGGTTCACGCAATAAAGAATTATTCCATAAAAATCATCTTCCATACTTTAAGCTCGCGCGCAATAGTTTACTTAATTTGCCGATAGATGTCGCTGTACGTGGAACTCTCATATCATATCCTACATGGCGGTGTTATTAACTCTTAAGTGGGGACACTTACTGTGACGGACGGAAAACTACGGAACCCTACACTGAGCGTGGCCCGACACGCTCTTGGCCGGTTTTTTATAAAATTAATGATTGATATACAGGCTTAACAGTACCCACAGGCTAATAAAATCACAAGATATTAATCGTTTTTAGTTTAATGAGTATAAACTTTCAGACTAAGAATAGCTTGTACTCCTAATTATTTACAAAAAATACTAGAATATTTTTAAACAAATAGTATGCACTCAAATAAGTTACAAAGAAAAATTTTCTTCAAGGGACATGTTTATTTTGTTTCAATTTGTGGTGGAGTCATAATACAACTTGTTGTTTCTTTTGCTTTGAAGTATTATTTTAAGTTTCGGAAAACGAATTGACTTGTTTTCAATTTGTATTTATTCCATAATATAGTCAAACCGAGTTTTTATGCATAGACACAAAATAAACAAGGATATTCTATGTGAATGTTAGCTACGTTTTGTTTCAATACACGATAAAATAGAAATGTATATTGTATTCAGACGGTTAATAGATAGAGTCAGTCGTCAAAGGCATAATATGATATAGCTAAAGGGTTCATTTGGTTTTGTGAATTACTTATGGACTAAGAGCTGGCCACGTCAGATATGACACAATAATGAGAGCAACAAAACCCGTCTATCTAAACCCGTCTAGCAATCTAACCAGATTGCTATTATATTCTTATTGCTAGATCCGGGCATCTGGCAGTTTTGAACGGGTGGAGATTAGAGTGATAGGCTAGCAAAATTTTTGAATTGGAAAATAGTAATATCAGAATATGTAAAAACTGCCGAAGTTGTCTCAGTTATAAAGGATAGGGCCTATTTATTATTATTTTAACATTACGACAAAAAATATTGCGTATTATTACGGAAACAAAAACAGTAGGCGACAAACTATGATTTACAATATACGTCGTTTGGCACTACTTTCCTCCGACAGAAACTTTTGGCAATGATACGAGTACCTATAATCTAATTATTTATATAATTTGTCATAATTTTGTATCAAAACCAGAACTCTAGGATTTGTTTTCTTGAAGTAGTTTGCATTTTTTGACCTCCACCACTTTACATCTGCCAGATGTCTACATCTAGAAATAAGCATGGTAGAGCAAACTGGCCAGAAAGGTTTCGTTGCTCTCATTATTGTGTCATATCTGACGTGGCTAGCTCTCCGTCTATTACAAATTCATTAAATTATAAGGCTGCGTGCTAACTTTTAATTCGCGTCTACACAATAAGCCCGCTGTCAACTTCTGACATATTGTTGCAAAAAAAATCTGCACATGTTCCATTTGTCCCTAAACTTCGTATTAATTCGAATTATCGGATAATTCAGTTACAATATAAAAATCTTACTAAATTGCTTTTGTGTAAATTAAAAATTTGTTAAAAAAAATGTAATTGACAAAAATATTAGTGAGACACAATTTGGTTTTAGAAGCGGATAGGAAACGAGGGAGGCTCTTGTTTCCATTCAGGTACTGATACAAAAATGCATGGAGTTCCAAAAAGACGTATCTATATGCTTTATAGATTTCGAAAAGGCATTCGATAATGTCAAACACGATATATTAATGGAAATCACTATAAAATATAACGGTTACACTTACGTCACTTTAACAACGCGTCGTGCAACAGCGCGCAACGGGCCGGTTCGAAATAGCACTCTTAGTGCTTGAAGATGGAGACCTAAGCTCTCCGAAACATGTCGCGCGAAGTGACTAAAGTGACGTGAGTGTAACCGTTATATTTTATAGTGATAGTATGTCTCACGAAAGTTTAAATTTATTAATGGAAATATTGAATAGAACTGAAATTAACAGCAAAGAACTTTACTTTTTAAAGAGTCTGTATTGGAAGCAAACTGCACACATAAAAGTTGGCCAGCATTGGACAGAAAATCTTAACATATTAAAAGGAGTCAGGCAGGGGTGCACTTTACCACCTATTATTCTATTCAATTTGTACTCTGAATTTATATTTCGAGAAGCTTTGGATGATATTAATATCGGTATACAATTAGATAAAACAATAATAAATAACATAAGATACGCCGATGACACAGCATTCATAGCAGAGTCGAAGGAAGATCTTGAGTACCTACTCTTCTTCCTTGCTCCATCCCACTTCAGGTGGGGTCGGCTCTCCTAATTATTTTGCGCCACGATATTCTGTCGAGGGTTGTCGGGTCGGGTAGTTTGTTTTTCTTTATAAGTTGGTTCATGCTAGTCCACCACGTTGTCGGCGGGCGTCCTCTGCCTCTTTCTTTCTCTGGCAGGCTCAAAGCTTTTTTGACGACGTACTCTTCGTCCCTTCGCATCACGTGCCCATACCACCTCAGCCTGTGTTCTGTGAACTTTTCGGTTATAGGGGCTACCTTGAAACTGCCACGGATGTGTTCGTTTTTAAGTTTATCAAGCCGCGTAACCCCCCCAGACCACCTGAGCATCTTCATTTCCGCTGTGTGGAGTTTTTGCACGTTGGTTTGTTTAGCCGGCCAATACTCAGATCCGTAAAGCAGCGCTGGTCTAACCGCCAACTTGTAGACCTTTCCTTTGGTGCGAACAGACATGTGCGTATCACACAGTACTCCAGTTAGCGAGCGCCACTTTTGCCACCCCACATTGACTCGGTGCGTTACATCTTCCTATATGTTGCCATCTTCCGTGATGAGTGATCCCAGGTACTTGAATTGTTTTACTTTTGGTACTGGTGTCGAGTCAGGGTAGTAAACACTTGATAGTAGATCTTTTTTTGAGAAGTTGCAGTGCAGATGTTCGGTTTTTGATCGACTGACTTTGAGACCAGCTTGTTCCAGGGCACTGACCCAAAGGTGCAATGTGTCCTGCATTTCACTTGCTGTGTTAGCGATGAGTACTATATCGTCCGCATAAAGAATATTCATCGGTAGTGGAGTATGAATTTCTTTAGTGATAAGATCCATGACTAGGTTAAATAGTAGCGGGCTGAGTGCCGAACCTTGGTGAACTCCTACCGCTACCTCGAACGCTTCGCTGAGACCTGCTGGGCTTTTCACTCTCGTGGATGAATTTTGATACATGTCCTGTATAAGTTGGACGTATATTTCAGGCAGGTGTTGTGCTCTAAGTGCATGCCATACAAGCCTACGTGGTACCAGGTCGAAAGCTTTTTCGAGATCTATGAATATGAGATGCAGATCTTCTTTGTTTAGACGGTACTTGTCGGTTAGTATTCTGACCGCTTGTATGGCGTCGGTGGTGGATTTCGGGGGTGTGAAACCAGATTGGTTTGGGGATATTGTCGAGAGCGATTGAATACGATGATTTATGATGCGCTCCCACATTTTAAATGTATGTGACGTCAATTTAATGCCCCTGTAGTTTCCACATTCAGTGACGTCGCCTTTGTTTTTATAAAAGGGAATTAAGTGACTAAGGCGCCATGAGTTCGGTATCATTTTAGTTGAAAGGATGAGATTAAAGAGTCTAGTAAGCCATTCGAATCCTATAGGTCCAAGTAAGTTCCATATTTCTGACGGGATTTCATCGGGACCTGTAGCTTGATCTTTCTGACATTAATCTTAACTTCATTGATACCGATTTCCTGTACAGGTCCCTGGATTAGCAAGAGGGGACACATCACTTGACTCGGGAATTCTTGGTTCATTAAACCCTTGTAGTATTCATACCATCTTTTTGTGTCCTTGTTAGATGTTAGTAACACTTTATCATTGTTTCTGATGAACTTATTATTTTTGATGTCTTGGGTAGATTTGTGTCTCAGTTTAGCAATTTTATAAATTTCGGTATCTGATTCTGCTTTGTCCAATTTGGTATACAGCCCTTCCCTTGTATTAGCTCTCGCCTGTGCCACGATTTTCTGTTTTCATGTTTGCCTCTATGTATTTGTTTCGGTCTTCTTCAGTCCTTGTTACCTGCCACATTTTAAACAATTTCTTTTTATCTGTGATGCTCTCCTTGACCTCTTGTTTCCACCAGGATGGGTCCTTTCCTATACTCAAGCCTCCTTTAGCAACTCCCAGTCGCATAGTTGCTTGACTCTGGCAGTAATTTTCAAAGTTTTGCAACATTATATCGGCGCTATGGTATGAATTTTTCATGTACTTTGCCAAGTAGTTACTCAGATCTTCTATGAGTGTATTGCCCTTAGAGCTAGCTAGTTATTTCCATTTGATTCTAGGTCTTTTATCGATTGTTCTCTTAATAGGCCTTGGCAATGAGTAAACTCCCACTAGGATTCTATGCTGAGAGGTCAAAGCCTCTCCTGGGATCACTTTGCAGTCCTTGAAGCCCTTCTTTAATTGGCTGTCAGCTAGGATGTAGTCTATTTGCGTCTTTTTACCTCCACTGCTGTAAGTAATCAAGTGGTCCGGGTTTTTTTGGAAGCTTGTGTTTACTATGAACATATTATGTCTTACGGCGAAATCAAGAATTTGTTCTCCTTCCCTGTTGGAACGCCCAAAGCCAAAGCCTCCGTGAGCCGTTCCATAAGTTAAGGTAGAACTACGTATCCGTTCAGATCTCCCATGACAAACTTTGTCTCCTCTGATGGTATCTTTATTAACATGTCGTCTAGGTCATCCCAAAATGCTTCCTTCTCACGATCTTGACATCCCACTTGGGGCGCGTACGCACAAATGATGTTCATAATTGGTTAATTCAAAGCCAACTTAACAGCGATGAGGCGGTCTGTTACTCGGTCTATTTACTATTCTGTCTTTAAGATGGTGATCCAGTACTATACCGACTCCGTTGTGTTTATTGTCTGTTCCATAGTAGACCAGCTGGTACCCTAAGCCTAGGTCTCTGGATTTTGATCCCTTCCAACGATCTTGAGTACCTACTAAACCGTATTAATACCAAGGTAAAGGAATATGGATTGAAGATGAATATTACGAAAACAAAATTCATGGTAGTTAGCAACAAAGAAAAAACATGTGCACCAATTAAAATCAACGGTGACTACATAGAACGAGTAGATAAATATAAATACCTGGGTTGCTGGGTAAACCAAAGATGGGACCCAAGCAAGGAAATTAAAACTAGAGTAGAAATTGCCCGGAGTACCTTTATGAAAATGAAGTCATTCTTCTTAAATAAAGACATAAATCTAAAATTAAGATGGCGAATGGTAAAATGTTATGTATTATCAGTACTTCTGTATGGAGCTGAGGGCTGGACTCTTTCCAAAACTATGCTCGATAAACTTGATGCCTTAGAGATGTGGTTATACAGGCGAATGCTTAAAATATCTTGGAGAGACAAAGTTTCAAACCTAGAAGTACTACGAAGAATGAAAAAGAAACGAGAGTTAGTACTCACAGTAATGAAAAAGAAAACTGCTTACGATAAATATAGTATTGTTAAAAGAATAATAGAAGGTAAAATCGAAGGGAAAAGGGGCAGTGGAAAAAAAAAGAACAACATGGATAGATAACCTCAAGAGTTGGACGGGATTTGACGCTGCCTCACTGGGCAGAAAGACTGCAAATCTAGAGGAGTTCCGGACTGTGGTAGCCGACATCCGTAGAGGATATGGTACCTAAAGAAGACTAAATTGCTTACCTTTTTTGATGAAGAATTGTTTGTATGCTATGAGTTTTTGAATGAACTTTAGGTGGGAAAATTGTTATGGGAATAAATTGTGTCCAAAAACCCAATTGTATCACTAACTATATAGTTATTTTTTCCTCATTTGGCCTTCACGCCCTTCATAATAACTTGTATAAAAAGTGTACAGGAATTATAAATTTTATTTGTGTTACATAATTATACAAATACTAGCTGTGCCCGCGGCTCCGCCCGCGTGGAATTTGGTCTGTGTCAGTAAGCGGCTAATTCACCTCTAATTTCTCTCCCGCTACCCTGGAGGCGGAACTTGAAGTAAAGTTGACAGACGGATACGCTAGAGGACAGTAGT
The DNA here is from genome assembly GCA_947086415.1 of Pammene aurita. Taxonomy (NCBI): domain Eukaryota; kingdom Metazoa; phylum Arthropoda; class Insecta; order Lepidoptera; family Tortricidae; genus Pammene; species Pammene aurita. Next base: position 17,096,690 of record OX352308.1, read on the forward strand.
CCTAATAAAATATTTTACAATTACCACTAAATGAAACTAAACTCAAAAATGAATACTTTATCCATATCCATACTAATACTATAAATGGGGAATAAATGGGAAAGTGTGTGTGTTTGTTTGTTTGTTTGTTTGTCCGTCTTTCACGGCAAAACGGGGCGATGAATTGACGTGATTTTTTAAGTGGAGATAGTTGAAGGGATGGAGCACTCTCACTATATAGGCCTATGTCACTACATAGGCTACTTTTTGTCTCTTTCTAACCCCCCACTTCCCTAAAATGGGGGATGGAAGTTTGTATGGAGCATTCCGGGGGGCAAAGGGGAACCGTGTTACCCCAAATTTAACGCGCGCGAAGCCGCGGGCAAAAGCTAGTATGTTATAAATATGAACACCTTGACCAAAAAATTACAAATTATTTTAATACCAAATTTCATCTAAATACATACAGCGGTTATTGGTTGTTTCTCCCCCACGTAAACTTCCACCCCTTTTGCATCCGCTTAAGGGATCATTTCCGAGATAAACAGATAAACAGACAAAAATTCAAAAAATTGTTGGAACGTGTTCTGTTATCGATTCTAAGTATCCCCAGCCAACTTTTTTTCGAACATATTCCATGAACAGACTTTCGACCCTCTTCAGCTTTATTATATGTATTATATATTGAAAGTACCTTTCAGGCTTCACTTCCATTATTTTTTTCAATTTTGTTCCAAAGTAAGATGGGGGGGGCTTTTTTGAAGATGAAACTATCCTTTGTCCTTTCTCGAGACCCATACTATCTCTATACCAATTTTCATCTAAATCAGTTCAGCGGTAAAAAATTCCTCATACCAACTTCCAACCCCCTTTTCACCCCCACAAGGGTTTGAAAACTATCCTGTGACGTTTCTCGAGACTCAAATTATCTCCATACTCATTTCTATCTAAATCGTTTCAGCGGTTAAAAATTCTCCATACAAACTTTCAACCCCATTTTCACCCCCACCAGGGTTGATTTTCGGAATTAAAACTATATATTATCCTGTGATGTCGTCCCGCGCGTCAGAACGGGCGAGACGGCTCACAACTCCGTCGGTCCGTACGGGACCTCGGATTTTCTCAAACTAGCTCAGGGATGAGAGGGACACAGGGGAAAGTAGAGAAACACTGATTAACAAGGGTAAATACAGCGGGCTTTTATGCCGGTTTATTTATCTTAATTAAGAGTACTTAAGCTAACCTATGCTACAGAGCGCGGGACGGGATTCCCAGTTAGGGATGTGTAAACGGGCGCGAGGTCCTAGTCTACTCGCGACAACCACGCGGGGTTGTTTGACCCTCGGTACGGAGATCAGGGTCGGTCGGGCGGCGGACGGTAAGGGTGACGGATGAACGGGAAACGGTAGGTACTATAGCGTGCAATTGCTCCTATACGAACACCGCGACTACTATAGACCAGGATACGGGAATCGGGATGGACGGTAGGTACTACAGCGTGCAATTGCTCCTATACGAACACCGCGACTACTATAGACCAGGATACGGAAATCGGGATGGACGGTAGGTACTACAGCGTGCAATTGCTCCTATACGAACACCGCGACTACTATAGACCAGGATACGGAGGAACAGGCGAGGGGGAAGAGATCAGGACTATGGCGTGCTATTGCTCCTGTACGAACACCGCGACTGCCATAGCCTGGGTACAGCAATCCTAGCAGCCGGGCGGCGGCTGCGAGAATCACTGCCACGATGCTCGGCGCGCGCGCCTTATATACGGATCGGAGCGCGGGGCCGCGCGGGGGGGCAGTCGGCTTCAGTCGGCCGGCGGCCACGATGCGGTGCACTCGCTGCGGCGTTCCGTCGCAGCGTGCGTAGCTCATTTGTGTGCGCGCTCATGGCGCTGCATCACAGTCCCGTCCCGGCTCTGGAGATTTTTATCTGTGGGGAAAAATCACCTGTATAATCACGGTTATAAAAAAAAATGTCCCCTCTGTCCATGTGTGACGTTTTGGGGATCCGTGTTTCCCTTGAAATGTTTTTTTACACTTTTAAGACTATTATCTATTTTCTTGGTTCTTATGACCGTGTTATTAATATTTATCTACGGTTTTTTTTTTAATATTTTGTTAGGTTGGGTTATCAACATTTTTCGGGATAGCTTGGTTTAACGCGTGTTAGTTGCTATTTTAGTTTTGAATAATTTTTCGGGATGAATTTGTGTTTAGACCTTATGTGGTCTGCTTTAGGTTCGTTTTTGTGTAATTTGTGTGTGTGTGAAAGTGAACCTTATTTGTAATAATAATTTTGTTGGTTTTCGGTTGCGTTTACGTCTGGCTTGCACTTTGTTGTTTATGTTCCGTTTTATTTTAAGTTATTTTGACTTGCCTTCCTGGATTCGGGTTGGATTTTGTGTTTTATTTCAATTATTATACGGTATCAAATCTTTTGTGTGTGCTGTTATAATTGTGCGTTTGTAGTTTTTCTTGTAGTAGTTATATAACTGGTGATATTTTTCTTAAATAATGTATGGGGCTTGGGGCTAATTTGGCGCAATAACTTTTCTCTGCGTTTGATAATGTGAAATTTCTTTTTAGTACGTGGTTTTCTATTTTGAGGTTCCACGGTCGTTTATTTTTGCCGTAATAAGTTTCTTGTACCGTTGATGCCATTTCTTGTTTTTTTTTTGTTTTTTTTTTGCACAATTTTATATATTTCTTGTACTTTCTTGAATTCTTGTATGTGTGGTGTCGGGAATGAATTTTGGTCGTTAGGGTTCCGTAGTTTTCTTCCATATAGTAGGACTGCCGGGGTATATTTAGTTGATTGTTGGACCGATGTGTCGAGTGCGAAATTGAATTCTCGTTCTACATTTACATTTGTGAAGTCAGCCCTTGTCAGGATAGGGTCTGTTGATATTTTTCCTTTGAGTTTTTCGAAGGCGGTTTCTTGTTGCGTGTCCCATACGATTATCTCTCCTTTTTTCAAAAATTTGACTAGTGGTGCGGTTATGTCGGCGTAGTTGGGTATAACTTTCCTATACCAGGATGCCATGCTTATGAATGTGCGTGTTTGTTTTATGTTTTCTGGCGCTTTTAGTTCTGTTATTGCTTTTATCTTTTCTGCGTTCATTTTGATTCCCTCTCTTGTCGTGTGTCCCGGGTATTCTACCTCGGCCTTTGCAAACTCACATTTTTCCATGTTGATGCGTAATCTTGCTTCTGTGATTCGTCGGAATACCTCTTTCAGGTGTACGATGTGTTCTTCGAACGTGGGGCTACACACTATAATGTCGTCGAGGTAAACGTATGCGTGAGGTTCGAGTTCCGGTCCGATTACCATGTCCAATAGTCTTTGGAAGGTGGCTCCACTGGAGTGGAGGCCAAATGGCATGACCTTGAAATGAAATAACCCCCTTCCGGGTACTGTAAAGGCTGTGATTGGCCTGCTGTGTTTGTCTAATTTGACGTTCCAGTAGCCGTTCTTTAGGTCGAACTTGGAGAAGAATTGGGCTTGTCTTAACTTTTCTAAAGTGTCGTCTATTTGTGGTAGTGGGTACGCATCTTTTTCGGAAGTTTCGTTTATTTTCCGGAAGTCTATACAAAAACGGTATTGTCCGGATGGTTTTTTCACCAATACTACGGGTGAGCTGTACGGGCTGTGCGACTTCTCGATTACTCCTTGCTGCAGCATGTCGTTGACGTGTGTGTCGATAATTTGTTGCTGTTTGGGGTTCCGCGGATAATACTTTTGTTTTACTGGTTATGTGTGTTTGAGTCTAATCTTGTGTTCTATCCACGTGTTTCCTTTTGGACTCTTCTCACATAGTTCGAATTCTCGCTGTATAACTTCTTGTACTTTTTTGTTTTGTATTTCCGAGAGTGTTACCCCCAGCGTCGGGTCAGTCTTAACATGCTGTGTATGCTCTGGGCTTTCCTTTGCGTCGGTTTCTGGTTCCATTTGTTCGGATTTGTTTGCTGGCTGTCGTTCGGTGTCTGTCGCCTGGTTCATTTCGGATTGTTGCTGCTCTGTTGTTTGACTGTTTTCTTTTTCTTGTTCGGGTGGTTGTGTCTCGTCGTCGGTGTTAGTTGTTTGGTCTTGTGGCCACTGTATGGTCACTCCCAGCCTTCTTAACACATCCATTCCGATTATTATATCGGTTGCTTTCGGTAACACTCGTAGCCAGTGATTTATTTTTATGTTTTTCACTTGTAGTTCCACTAGAATGCTTTTTGTTGACTCGGTTCTATTTCCGTTTGCTAGTATTATCGGTCTTGTTGTTTCTCTTTCTAGTAAGGCTTGTTTCTTGCACTCATCGTATGTTTCTTGATTAATATATGTGTTTGTTGATCCGGTATCGATCAATCCACGGTACTTTTGTCCCATTATATATATTTCTGCGTATTTCCTCGGTTTTCCTCTCTCGGACTGTCTGATGCGCCTAGAGCTTCGCTTTTTCCCCAGGTTGGTTTCCTACAGCAGTTCTTGCTGAGCAACAAATCTTTGAATCGTATTTGGGGTGTATCTTGCGGTTCTCATCGGAGCTTTGTGTTCTTTGTCCGCTCGGCTCTTCCGGTCTGTTTCTGCCTGCGGTATATGTCGTGTGTGTGTTTCCTTCCGGGTTTGTCGTTCTCCAGTGTGCGTCTCCATATCTCCTTGGAGTAGTGTCTTGTAGTGCGAAGCTCTCATATTCTGTAGCTAATTTTAATAATCCGGCGATATCCTTGAAGTCCTGCTTTTTAATGTATATCTTGTAATTCTTTAGCATGTTCTCATGGATGCGGTGCAACTGCTCTGCTTCGCTAACGTTTCCGTACCTCCTTATAAGCGTTTGCAGGTCTGTTATGTAGTGCGAAAACGTTTCTCGGAACTGTTGCTTTCTTGCGACTATTTTGGCGAGTAAGTCTTCTTCGTAGTTGCTCGGAAAGTAATAAAGTTTAAAGAGACTTACGAACTCTTCCCAGGTTTGCCATTGCCCTGCGTTGTTTCTGTGCCACAGGAGTGCTTTTCCTTGCAGGATCTGTGGTAGTGCCGGTAGTATTTCATCTTTCTCGATGCCACTTGCTGCTACCAGTTCTTCTAATCTTTCTATGAAATCTACCGCGCAATCGGTGATTTTGAATTTTAAGTTCCATTCTCTGATGAGTTTAGTGATCGTTTTCGCGTTGTTTTCGGACATGGCACTTGAGTCTTCTTCTTTCTGGTTCCGGGTAGTTTCTTCTTTCGTCAGGATTTCGACTAATCCTTTGCGGATTTCTTCGACGGTTAACCCTTCTGTCGGTATGCCTCGCTCTGCTGCTACTTCCATCAATTTCGGCTTCTTTAAACGGTATATCCAAGCTGTTGGCATTTAGCGCTGCTATGATATCTTGACGAGAGTCTTGTATTGCTGTTTAAATCGAATTAATATTCGAACAATCTGTAAATAATCTGTTATTACACAGGCGGAAAATAGTTTAATACTATTTGAATGGCGGGAAAATAGTCTATTGCTATTTTATTTTAAGACGGGAATAAGTTGTTTGTTCTGTTGACTATCGCGTGTCGGGACTGCCGGTAATTACCTACTTCGGGTGGGCAGGGAAAACGCGATATTAGTCTGTGATAGTGACCGCGAGTTTTTGAGTTGGGCGCCAGATGTGATGTCGTCCCGCGCGTCGGAACGGGCGAGACGGCTCACAACTCCGTCGGTCCGTACGGGACCTCGGGTTTTCTCAAACTAGCTCAGGGATGAGAGGGACACAGGGGAAAGTAGAGAAACACTGATTAACAAGGGTAAATACAGCGGGCTTTTATGCCGGTTTATTTATCTTAATTAAGAGTACTTAAGCTAACCGTCGCAGCGTGCGTAGCTCATTTGTGTGCGCGCTCATGGCGCTGCATCACAATCCTTTCCCGGGACTCAAACTATCTCTATACAAAATTTCATCAAAATCCGGTCAGCCGTTTTCACGTGATGCGCGGTCAAATAAACAGACAAACAGATAAACAGATAAACAGACAAACAGATAAACAGACAAAAATTCAAAAAATTGTTGGAACGTGTTCTGTTATCGATTCTAAGTATCCCCGGCCAACTTTTTTTCGATTATCTTCCATGTACAGACTTTCGACCCTCTTCAGCTTTATTATATGTATAGAAGAAAACCTGTGTCTATAAAAACCTCTTGCGTAAAATCATTTTTACATAACTCACTGTGTCGTTGAGCCCTTGGAAAGCACACATACTTTAGACAAAAATGTATTTAATTTACCTATCGTTGACTATCTACTGCGAACACTGGAGCGGTTTCTTGACCAATAGAAATACAATGGGTTATATTTTTTATGTCAACGTGGCAGTGACTGTTCCATCGCATTGAGTGGTTCTAAACATCTAAGATAATTTTCCAAATTCAAAAGATTAGTTTTTAATATTTGTTTACTATAAAAGTGCTTATAAATTATCCATTCAGTGACGACAAAAGGTTCAATTTAATTCAAGAATTGTCTGATTATCAGTTGAGGGCGTACATTTGTGTAATCTGGCCTTTTTAATCCCAATTTAGTTTGAATACACTTGAGATTAGACTTACAAAGCAATGTATTTTCTTTTGAATGCCTTCACTTGGTAGTATTTACTTGAGCTTACAGCCTTCATTAGGTATATGGGTAGGTACATGTTAAACAATAAGGCATATAACTTAATCTATAACTAAAAGAAACGAACTGTTAATAATTGTCATGGTGTTACACACGCGTCCAAATGTTAACACACGATAAGGCCTGTGAAGATTATTAAACATACTTGCCATTTCACAGTCGACTCAACTCTTCAACTTTTGTTTAATTCATTAGGGGCTAATGTTAGCTAATAATAAACCCACGGTTGCGACGAGCCTTCTACATGACGCAATAACGCGAGGCCCCATGAGATGCTTCGTATATTTAGTGAGGATGACGTCATTTAATACCTTACTCGTAATGTTACGCGTGATTAGATTACGTAGGTTAAATGAAACTTGTACATATGTCGCAGGGAAATGATTAAAACAGAGATTTGAACAAATCTCTAAGGGATATGATCAAATCACGCAGGATGTTAAAATGGAGAATCTATATCATCATTTCCCTAGAACAATTCAGTCATTTCACCAAATCACTTTTAGTGGAAAGACAAAATTGGCCAATAAACGCGACACGCTTGTTCATTTCACTAGATTTGTTTAGGAATTTGACAAAATCCCTAACCACGACAGTAAGTTGACGAAACGAACTCAAAAAGTCAACTAGTTTTTTCATTTCGCCAAACAAGTTTAGTGAAATTATAAAATCTCAACTGGACGATATATGTATAGTATATGGTGGTTTGATAAAATCTCTGATTATTGCTTTGATAATGAGGATTAATGTCCAGACCTAATTTAAATTAAATATTAAACTGAATAAGCTTATTTCAAGGATCATAAAGACACCAATACTTAAAAACTCGACTACTAAAATAATATGGGATATATTTTTTTTATAAATAAAAATAAACAAAAAAAAATAATACATTTATTCACGAAACAACCCTTGGTTTACAAACTTATCTTCTGCCACACTGCAGGACAGTTTGTTGGTTTATTGATTCATATAGTATTTTAGCATATTTTCCTATTCGGCATTCGTTAAAAAAGGTTATGTATATCGAAAGACTTCTGGACGAGGGCCTCCACGAAGAGATTTTAACAGTATGTTGTCAATATTCAAAGTTTGTCACGATTTTTAAATTAACTTTGAGTATACGCATCATTGTCTTTCTTATGGCTACGTCATTGTGTTAAAACGTCTCAGGTCGAAAGGTCGAGGCAGTATATTAAATTTTAAACAAAGCCGCTCAGATTGGTGTCGTGTCCTGTCCTTTCATTTGAAAGACTAAATTCCTGCCGTAATAAGCTTCATGAACAGCGGAAGACATTGTTTATGTCCATGGCACGGAAGTGTTTAAATTTGAATTTATACTACATCGGTCGTTTCTTGAGAATATCGTTATTAGTCTCTTAAGTTTCCACCAAACACACTTTATTTTGTTAATTTTTTCCACTTGCACTTGAAGGAAACTTATTTCCGATTATCAATACGGATAAATGTGCAAAGCAAAGAGGAAATGGTGTATAATCGTTCAAAATATTGTGAACATGTCAGATCCATACACTATAAGGAAAAAAAGAGATAAGGAAACAAAGAGCTTGTACAGTGTCAGGTTCCCAAACAAAGATAGATGAAATCAATCATTCTCGTAATCTGTGGGTTTAAAACCTCGTTAAAGGCTATAATGACAATTTAAAATGTTGGATAATATTTTAACGCTTTTTGTCTATCGGAATTTTCAAGAAAGGTATTTCTAGCTCGTATTCTACTTCTACAACTTTTCCGTTCGCTACTTTTCCATATTGAGTGCCCACTCTAAAGCTGAAGCCGCTCGGGTGTCTACAATAACGTTGTTTTAGAAACTCGTATACTATACCCGCTATTCTTTCACATATGGAACATTCTTCTTTATAGTTTTTATTTCAATTTAAATATTCAAATGCAGGCACTTTACTATAGATTGACTATTGAATTGTAGAAATGAAAAAAAAACCTAATAAAATTATAGTAATAGTTTTTGACTCTACCTTAATGCTGGCTTACTCTTAATTTCATTTCAATGAGTTGTGGTTATATATAGGTTAAATTAAAACTGTTAGGTGGAACTTTTGTTTAATTAAAGTTTATATTATACAACGCCCTGCCATGTTACGGCCCAGCCGTCTAGATCCATCATTTATTTGACATGGACAACTGTAGCACAGTGGTTAATTGGCTTTCAAGGGACCCGTTAACATTGTTCGCTTTATGTGTCATAAATAATAAAAATTTCGAGCATTGTTCGCACCGTATTGACTTTTAAAAAACCGTATTTGTTTCCGAAAAATGATAGTTATTTTTACATCGTCCAAATACATGTAATCGTGCAAACTTTCACATTTATAAATTATGTAAGTATGTATAATATTAGCAGGATAAGATATCTTTTAAGTCATGTTGCCGATTTCATTTCGTAGCGGAAATTAAAGGTGTAAAATGCCAACGAGGTTTGTAATTTCGTCATCCATTACTACAATTAAATCCAGGAAATTAACTATTTCCTCAAAGCCCCTATTATTACCAAAAGCGTAAATTGTCGGTTTACATTAGGATAGTTATTAAAGCCTAAGCATTTTCGCGGGTTTTGTTATTAGGGGAAACACGATATGTATACATATAGTTACGTTTGCACACGACATGATAAGGTCAAGTACAGCTTTTCGTGAATCGAAGATTTCCTCTGGCATGATTATTTTTTTAGGATCCAAGGATGGATTTGAGAAGTGGTGCCACCAAGATTTTTGATGTCTATTTTTAGGGGGGGGGGGGGGTTCTCTCAACTTTATTAAGCTGCTACTAGGCCAAGTTTGGTATGGTTTTCGTATAAATTGTGGTAAAATTATATAAAAGCAAAACAAACCACTCTACTCCATTTTCGTTGGTTATTTTCAGAGCTCGGAATAGGTAGTGCCTATTTACCTAAACTTCGCAGGAGGACCTAACTAAGAGTGGTTACAACCACCAAAAAATATTATTTATTTTTATTGAACGCGGGATTTCAAGTCATTATGACTCATATGCCACGACACGCATTTTTCGGCATTAAACTATTGAATTTTACTAATAAATTGACCCCAAGTGTGAATTAGTGTAGATTATGTACTCTTATTAATCCCGGGAAATCCCGCGTTCAATAAAAATAAATAATATTTTTTGGTGGTTGTAACCACTCTTAGTTAGGTCCTCCTGCGAAGTTTAGGTAAATAGGCACTACCTATTCCGAGCTCTGGTTATTTTGGTATGACCCAGTTAATTAAATTTTCTTTTAATTTGTTTTAGCAAACACAGCCGACCTTGGAGTGTTGGACCCGTCTCTCTACAAATCGGATTGCCTCGACGAAGACCTGCTCTGGCCGGAGGGCCACGTGGTAATCAATGTATTCCTTTTATATTACATTAGGGAAAAGTAACGCGACACAATTTAATTGCGTGTTTTAATTTATTTTATGCATAACCAAAATTTTCAGTGTTTATCCACAACAATAACATTCTAAAATAATTAATAAAAACAATTGGACTAAGAGCTGGCCACGTCAGATATGACACAATAATGAGAGCAACAAAACCCGTCTGGTTAGATTGCTATACTATCCTTATTGCTAGATCCGGGCATCTGCTAGCTTTTAATGGGGGAGGCCAGAGTGACAGACTGGAATTGGAAAATAGTCACACCAAAATAAGTAAGAACTGCCGAAATTGTCTCAGGTATAAAGGACAGGGAAAGTATAAAGAACAAACCTGCATTACCCCGCTGCATGTGCATTTTGCATGGTATTCTCAAGCCAACCCCACGGTCACCGATAGTGTGAATGAGTAACAGCTTCTTATTTTAAATTAATTAATATAAAGGAGATCGTCAATTTTGTTAGGCGATTTGCCCCATATCATAAATGAGCATATAATTATGAAATGGATATCAAAACAATCGCCTTAATTTCTAGATCAAGGCGGTCATAAAATAATTATGAAATCTAACAGTAAAATGGAGAAATGGTGAATGAGAAAACATGAATGTGATAAGGACAATATTTAAAAGCGTACACGTTTATGATTTATAGTACAACACTAAATAAATACCGGTTATTAAAGAATTTCTGAAAAATCTGACATGTAAATAAAAAGGAAAGCGGAAAAAATTAGTAAAAAGTCATATATTGATCCTGCCGCTAGTTTATTGTATTTAGGTAAAAGATCAAGTGCAGGCCGTAGGCAACCCTATCTCATCGAGTAGCAGAGGTTGCCTACGGACTACTCTTGATCTATAAACATAGGTATGGCTGTTGAACCATCATTGCTGATATTAACTGAACATTCGTAACACGTATTACAAAGAGATAAGGTTTACCACTGTTAGTGCACTACTACTAATAGCAGACATTACTAAATTGAAAAAAAAAAGCGTTTCGTTATCAAAAGACATAATACCATGGTATTATGCCATCACGAAACCCTCATTACATATCCCAACTCCAAAATACAGAAATACACATTTTGAATTTATAGGTATTTTAATACAGTCGTTATTTAATCTACATATGTTTAATCTAGTCTTCCATATTCGTAGGCATAGATAATATCCAAAAATCACAATATTATGAATTAGCAAATAGTATCGAAAGGCACGTGACGGCACACATGACACGTGACGACAAACATTGATAGTGTTAAACTAAAAAAATTGAAAGTGTTAAACATAATTTCCGTTTCGTCTCGGTATAGGCGAAGTTAAGCCTGTCAATGTTGTAAGAGTGTTATTATTTTATGTTTCTAAATCCGTTTCATTTTAATTAAATACTTTGTCTAGTTACGTCATAAAATGAGTATTTGCTTATGAAAGAATAAAAAACCATGACTATACGTGCCCATATCGGAAGCTAGCCCGGAATTGACGATCTCCTTTAAATTATGAATTTATGAATAAGGACCACTTAATGTACCTTTTGATGACTCGCGTAACTTTTGTCGGTGGAATTATCCATTCGCTTAATTAATGCAGATTTGATTAAGAATTTATCATTTAAATGGCTGTGCCGTGCCGTTATAAGCTTAAACTACTATAGTGGCAGTTAGTTGTAGCAGTAAAAATACGGCATTTCGTGAACAAGAGATTTTAATCGGCATGTTTATTCCTTAGGATCCAAGGATGGATTTGAGAAGTGGAGCCACCAAGATTTTTGGTGTAAATTTTTAGGGGGGGAGGCTCTCAACTTTATTTATTTATTTATTTTATTTATTTGGAGATCCAACAGCTGTGACACAAACATTAAACATTTTAGCAAACACGGGAAGCCAATTATAGGAACTCACAGGTAGTGACAAGATACTTATCTAATAGGTACTAAGGTTACGCACATACGCAACCACATATGCAAACAAAACGAATACAAATCATACTTTGATAGTTTTCACTGAAACTGAAGTAGTTACAAGTTAATTACTTACGCATTAAGTATGTAATAAAAATAATTTGGTAGTAGATATTGTAGACACTAATACATAATGAGTAACAGGATAAAAATATGTATATTAATAAGAATTACTCGTGAGTAGGTAATTAAGAAGGCGACAACACGCTCACACAAAAGACTCGAAATATCGCTGCACTAGATTACGTCTCACGCTAGGGATTCTACAGTTGAATACATCAATATCAAGATTATTAGAAGATTCATTTAGGCTACGGCTGGCGCGCATTAAAAAACTATTCTTTCTATATTTGGAAGATGCATCTTTGTATGCTATTGGGGGATGGTACCTTTTAGAACGATTGGGGGTTTTGAAATACAGTTTACTTAGCAATTCAGGGCAGTCGATTACACCACTAGTAATATTTAGAAGATAGGTAATATCTGCTATTTCACGACGTTTATACAACGGGACAAGGTGATGATGCTTGCATATTTTAAGATAGTTGGAAGAGCTGTAGGGATACTTTAATTTAAAGCAAAGAAATTTCAAAAATTTTTGCTGAACGCGTTCAATTCTGTCAATATATGTATTGTAGCAAGGGTTCCATACCTGAGAGGCATATTCTAACTTACTTCTAACAAAGGAGCAATAAAGCACTTTAAGTGTCTTGGCTTGAGTGAAGTGAACCGAATTGCGCATTATGAAACCTAGTGATTTAAGAGCGTTACTAATCATGCTATTGATGTGTGTATCAAAAATTAGTTTAGAATCGTGTATGACACCTAAATCTCTCATAGATGATACTTTCTCAAGAGTTTGACCCTTTAAGGCATAATTAGTAGTGATTAAGATACGTTGGCGCGAGAAGGTCATTGCAAAACATTTAGAGGGATTCAGGTCTAATCTGTTTAAGTGACAGTACTCATCTAGGCGTGGTAGGTCAGACTGAAGTAATATTGAATCATCATTAGATTTTATTTTTAGGAAAACTTTCATGTCATCAGCGAAGCAAAGGAGCTTAGAATACATGAGACACTTGTCAATGTCATTAACAAAGATGTTAAAGAGCAATGGCCCTAGCAAGGACCCTTGCGGTACCCCACTAGGAACAGTGACCCACCCAGATATATAATTATTTACGACCACAGCCTGAGTCCTGTTCTTGATATAGGATGTAAACCATCGCAGTAAATCTCCATTTATCCCGATGTTATTCAGTTTTGATAATAATCAACCGTGGTCAATACGATCAAAACATTTGCTATAATCAGTATATACTTGTATAACATCGACTTGGAACCCACTATCTATGGCATCAGAAACATAATCGTTCAACAGAATAAGATTAGATACCGTAGATCTGCGCCGCAGAAAACCATGTTGGTTAGCATTAAAATGATTACTTAATGAATTATAAACTTGACTAAAAACAATTTTTTCAAGCACTTTTGATAAAATACACAATTTGGAAATGGGCCTGTAATTCGCAACATCAGTCTTAGGCCCTTTTTTATGTACGGGGGTGATATACGCAGATTTCCATATAGAAGGTATAGAGCACTCCGAGAAGGAACGCTGAAAAAGCAAGACAATCGGGAGCGCCAGGGTCTTCGCACAATTAATTAAGAACTGTGCTGGTAGCTGATCAGGGCCCGCAGATTTGGAGGGGTCTAACTTAAGCAGTAAGGTGGTGACGAGACCTGGGTCAACCTCGATTGAATTTAAGTTAACTATTGACTCAGTGCTAGGAACTGGCGATTGATAAGTAGTCGAATTAATAGATGGTGAAAAATTGGTAAAAAAGTAATCAGAAAAAGCCTCACAAATATCTGGTCCTGTATTTACCAGCTGATTCCCATATTTCAAGCTGCTAGGAAGGCCGTGGGAGGTTGAGCGAGATTTGACAAATGACCAAAATTTTTTTGGATTACTAGTGATACTTTTTTCAGAACTACGCACAAAAGTAGTAAAGCATTCCTGTTCTAATTTACGAACTCTGTCCCTCAAAATATGAAATGAAGTTAAGTCTGAAATATTCTTGTATCTTTTGTATTTTTTTAAAATTTATATTTTTCTCTTATGGCTTTCTTTAAAGGAAAAGAAAACCACGCGGGATATTTATCTATTTTAATATTTTTACTGGGTACAAATTTTTCTCTAAGTTTGTGAAAAGTCGTGTAAAAGAAATCCAACGACTGGGTCAGTGAGCGACTTGAAAACTCCTCTTCCCAAGCTATAGAAGCTAATTCGCTATTGATAGATGTGTAGTCACCTTTATTCCAAAAATATTTAACTAGGGGAGCTGACTGCAGAGGGTCAATCGTAGTATACTCCATTTTAACAATGAGAGGCTCATGATATGGGTCAATAGGCACTAAAGGACTCGTGCAGTGACTAACACATACAAGGTCATTCGATATAACTAAATCTAACATCTTGCCAAAACGATTTAAGATGCCATTATACTGATTAAAATTTACAGCGTGAAGTTCGTCAACAAAACTGCACTCATCGCTACTTACGTAATTCGACGGAACCATAACGGAGTCCTGAGCTGTCCATACGATATTACTCATGTTAAAATCTCCAATTAGCACATATTTGTCGTCGGGGTTGTTCAAAACTATATTATTTACATTACTCAAAAAATTATCTAACTGTTGCGAAAAAGTAAAACCATTATTTTGTTTACACAAATACAACACGCACAAGTGAACTTTTATTGGTCTACCCCGGTTATCCTTTAGTGTAAGCGTAACCCATAAATCCTCTGCAGATGACTGGAAAGAAGGCTGCGGGGTTACCATCAGTTCACGGCGAGTAGCTATGATCACGCCCCCACCACGACCTTGACCCGTTATATTGACATCCCGATCTCGCCGCCACACAACGTACCTATCATCAAACAATTCAGAATCCAAAACTCCATCCACTAGCCACGTCTCGGTTAGAATTACAATGTCATAAGGGGCCAAACTTAAATTGCGATAAAATGTAAACGTTTTCGACCTAAGCCCCCGAACGTTCTGGTAGTACATAGAAGGATACTCACCCATCCATAGCATTAGCCATTTATGTAATGAATATAAGTAAAATTGCGTGATTAACAAATTAGAGAAGTATTTTAAATAATGCATACAACCAAAGGACATTATAGAATTAAATAGCGGGGCGTTGAGAAATGGAACGCGTGATGTTATTTTATAAACAACCATAGAATGAGAGCCATGCGTGCAAAAGAGATATGGGCAATAATTGAGCAAATTATTTAAGCAGTGTAAAAGAAAGAGATAGGTATTTTTAAGTGAGCGTGTCATGCATTCCCGGCAACTGCACCGGGCAGCGATAAGGCCGAGCGCTAAACAATAGGTGAGCCAGATGTGCCGATCAACGGTATTCAAACTTTTAACCGAACTAATTAAATACAACAAACCAACTATAAAATCAGACGGTAAGTAGTAAACACAACAACTTAAGTTAATCTGTTTAAATCACGCTCGTTATTAATAATATGCACTCTAGAGTTATCGTCCTTCCGCACATGAATCTTACAAAATTTTACCCACACGTAGAGGTAGTTCTTTTGTTTAAGCGTCGATTTAGTTAGGGTTAGCAACTTTTTATTTTCGGGTGTCAAATGGTCGTTTATATAAACCCTCTGCATATTTCCCTGGAAACCGATCTCCTCAGCTGTGATAATTTTCGTCACACGCGCAGATGCGACGAAATCCTCTTTCATGTAGCGGTTTAAAGAGTTAATAATAATCAACTTCTCGTTAGAATTGTGAATCGGAACTCTCGATATGTAGTTTATATGGCTTTTATCTACTGCAAAGCCCACTGCGGTACTAATGCCCTCCAGTAAAGAGAAAAGGTTTTCGTTCTTCTTGACCGGAACTCCCTTTATCTCGACATTGTTAAGGCGCATCTGTTGATCATTTCGTGCATTCACTTCCTTTAGCATGGTAATTTCACTGTTCAGCGCCTGGACTTTGCCTTTTACATCCTCCAGCTCAACGATCTTATTCTCCGCATCAACCAACCGTGCGGAATATTCGTCTAGCTTCGCATTTGTGAAGCTGGAGGAGTCCTTGACCTCAGCAACCTCAGCCTTAAGAATTCGCACGTCTGAAACTAAACCAGGAAGACACAAAAGCTGTTTTTCTATGCCTTGTAACATACTCTTGACAGTCTCCAGATCTGTGGGCTTTGACTGTGCTGGGGATGCATCTCTCTTGTTTTTCTGGCATTTTTGGCATTTCCATGTTGACTTGCGGTCAGCACCATACCTTCTATAAGTTGACTCGGCAACATTTGAACAACAGAAGCCAATGTCCTTCCCACATCCCGAACAATGAGCACCGTCACTGATGACATCGAGACAGATACCACACTGCATGATGAATAGTTTGAGAACCAGTGAAAACGATTCGAAACGAAATATGCTTCGCCTGGAACACGTGCGGCCGCAACAAGTGCGCGTACCTGACCCCCGCCTTTATCTTGATATCTACATCGGTTTAGCTACTAGGCCAAGTTTGGTATCGTTTTCGTATAAATCAGGGGGGAGGGGAATGGCCTGAAACGGAATGCACCACCATTACTTATATTATTTTACCACAATTTAAATTTGCTTAACAAAGAAGAAAAACCCATACCTACACGTGACCATATCGGATGCTAGCCCGGAATTGACGATCTCCTTTAAATTATGAATAACTAGCTTTTGCCCGCGGCTTTGCTCGCGTTAAATTCGGGGTAACACGGTTCCCCTTTCCTGATTGCCCCCCGGAATGCTCGATACAAACTTCTACCCCCCATTTTAGGGAAGTGGGGAGTTAGAAAGAGACAAAAAGTAGTCTATGTCACTCTCCATCTCTTCAACTAACGCCACTTAAAAAAATCACGTCAATTCGTCGCCCCGTTTTGCCGTGAAAGACGGACAAGCAAACAAACAAACACACACATACACTTTCCCATTTATAATATTAGTATGGATGGATAGGACCACTTAATGTACCTTTTGATGACTCGCGTAACTTTTATCGGTGGAATTATCCGTTTGCTTAATTCATGCAGATTTTATTAAGAATGTATCATTTAAATGACAGTGTCGTGCCGTTATAAGCTTAAACTACTGTAGTAGCAGTTATTTGTAGCAGTAAAAATACGACATTTCGTGAACAAGACATTTTCATCGGCATGATTATTCCTTAGGATCCAAGGATAGATTTGAGAAGTGGAGCCACCAAGATTTATGGTGTAATTTTTTAGGGCTCTCAACTTTATCTTGATATCTACATCATTTAAGCTGCTAGGCCAAGTTTAAATAAATAAATATAAGACATTCTTACACAAATCAACCTAGTCCCACAGTAAGCTCAATAAGGCTTGTGTTGTGGGTACTAGGCGACGATATATATATTTAATAGATAGATATAGATAAATACTTGACATCATAAGAAGGGCATTAGTGTCAGCTAATAATGTGCCTTGTATGCTTGAGCCGCCAGGCCTCTGTCGATCAGATGGCAAAAGACCTGATGGCTTAACGCTGGTTCCGTGGGAAAGGGGTACCTAAATGCCTACTCTGGGACGCCACATGCGTCAGCAGTTTTGCTACCTCCTACCTCAGCCGCACTATGCGGTCGGCAGGTGCAGCCGCTGAGCATGCGGCGTCCCTTAAAAATGCCAAATATGCTGCCCTCTCGGCATATCTCTTTGTCCCTCTGGCGGTAGAGACCTCAGGGCGCTGGTGCGCGGAGGGAAGGGTTTTCCTTCGGGAATTGGGTCGCCGCCTGCAGCAGAGGGGTCTTGACCCCCGTTCTGGGTCGTTCCTGCTGCAAAGGTTGTCCATCGCGATCCAACGCGGAAACGCAGCGAGCGTGGTGGGCACCTTTGCACCGGTATCAGCTCGGAGTGGGTTTCTTGTTGATTAGAATTATTTTATAAGTTTAGAATTATTTTATTTTTAAGTTATTTAGATTTGTATACCTATATAAATATATTTCACCAAGGTTCGTTTAACACGGTTAATAAAAATGAAGTGCTAGTTCCCTTTTTAATGTATTGTTTATGTATTTTAAAATAAAATACGACACCAGATAAATACTTAAATACATAGAAAACATCCAAACCTGCAGGAACAAATATCCGTGATGAGCACACAAATAAATGCCCTGACCAGGATTCGAACCCGGGACCTCCTGCTTCATAGGCAGGGTCACTACCGACTAGGGTAGGAGGCCGTTAAAAGTTTGGTATATTTTTTGTATAAATTGGGGATGCCGAATTCATTTATGGTATAATTTTGACACCGATCTGAATCAAAAACATGTAAAATAACTAATATTTGACTTTCCCTGTTTCACAAGGAAAAACACTTATAACAATTATAAATCTTGAATTTGCATCAAAAATCTTGGTGTGTCCACTTCTCAAATCCATCCTTGGATCCTAAGGAATATTCAGGCCGAAGGAAATCCTTCGTTCACGAAAAGCCGTATTTGACCTTTTTATGTAATGTGTCAAATACTAGTAATAAACTGGGGTGATCATATAACTAGCATATTTTTCTAATTAATGGCACCTTTGGCACTACTAAAAACTAATTAATTGACTGTACACGATACATCAATAATGCGTTTAAATATATGAAAATTGCGACATAAACAGAAATAAAAATATAGGTGACACTAATATAGTGAAAAGTTGTGTTAAATTAAATAAATAGTAATATTTTTTTATTTCATCACCTTACGCAAAAATGTTTACATTCGTAGGAATATATTTTTTGAGCTGTGTGACATTATCAACAGACTTGAGCAGGTAATTATAAAGTTCGAAAGATTTTATATCCGCGCTTTAGCGTCCAAGTATAAAGCGACTTTACCAACATATTGCATGCACAATTAGGCGTTAAAGCAAAAAATATAATAGGTATCATTGTCATAATGCCTGTAGGTAATCGAGGAAATGAAAACATTATAAAAAACTGCCTTAATTGTCCATATCACGTTTTCGTAATCACAAACCGTAAAACGAAACATAATGTTTCCAGAGCCATATAAAGTCGCGTGCCTCATGAATATTTATACATAATGCCAGCGTGATGGTTCTTATTGTTTACTCGACTTTCATGTGTGGATAAAGCGTTGTTTATAACTAGCTTTTTGTTCCTACGAGTCAAAGGCAGAATAACGTTTACTTAAATTCTACGCGCCTACGCCTTTGCAGAACTTTTTGCGTTTTTTTATTTGAACAACCTTGCCGTACCTATATAACATTGGAATTCGCTTTTGTTTACAATGCACGCTAATGTGATGTCGTAAATTAACACATTTTTTTTTGCACTTACATTGCAAACGCTGACTGAACCCTACGAGATAGATGAAAATAATGTAATACCTTAAAAAGGTTTACAAAAAAGTCCGCGATGGTATATGTCTATATCTTAGGGATAACACACAATAACCATTTTTTATCCCGTGCGAAGCCGGTGCGGGTCGCTAGTATCCGTATAAATATTGACGCAATTTACAACCAAACACGTGTTGTAACTTGGCTCGTGACAGTTTTAATGACGCCGTTTTTAGACGAGGCCTGTACCTATGACAATAATTTGGCGGCGTGAGTTATACCCCTCGTCACGTAATGACCTTTCATTTTAATTTCCCTAGGGACGTGTGTGGTTCACGCTGAAGTACGAGTCGAACACCGAAAGACTTCAGGTGCACATTCTAAAGGTGAAACATCTGCCGTCTCGCACCCCTGCTCTTGCTAATGCCTGCGATCCGTACGTCAAGTAAGTATGAAGATATACATAACGATAACATAGCAACCCACATTTCGAGGGTATCCTCGTTAAACAACGAGTTTCGACGAATTTTATCCCAAGTGCACTAATTGAATGTTCAATAAAATTGGTCCCAATATAAACTCGTTCCAAACAGCTATTGGACTATGTATGGCCGAAGTCGGTCCCGAATCTCTTGGTATTAATAACTTGGTATTATTTTACAGGAATAAATGTTAGTAGATATCTGTATACGAACCGGAAGGTATGACAACGAATAGTGCGTTGTGTTTTTATCATACATTTGGTTGTTTAGGTATCGCCTGAGCCATAAACGTTAGCATGTCGCAAACGTACACGCTCAACGCTAAGGCACTCAGTCGAGCGTTTTGTAGAGACAAAATGTATTTATTTAAAAATATTATTTCACATAGGATCCAACTGATGCCAGACGAGAGAAGAGTACTTCAAACGAAGCAAAAGAAGAAATCCTGCAACCCATTGTTTGACGAGACGTTTGTCTATCAAGTGAGTTTTTTGATATATTTTAGTACTTTATATACAAAACTCCTTGAAACGACTAAATGTGAGCATGATAGTAGTTCTTACAGTGTAAGAAAAATGTACTGCTCATCGCAAACATTTACCATTCCTAGAAATTATAATATTATTGTGAGTAGAGAGATTGTTGTAATTACACACAAGCAACCTCAGACATATGTAGGTATTTATTTTCTGATAATGTCTGACTATAGGCATAACAACAATAGGGTTGTTTCCACCTACAGAAGTGGGGGTTGAACTGTACCGCATTGAATTCTTCTACATTATAAAAACACGTAAAACTACCTTTTGTGGTGTGATGAGCATATTTTTACAAATTTAAGAGCCATTGAAGATTCCGATGACGTCACAATGCAAGGTTTGATACTGTTGACAGCTAAGACCATTGTCTTAGCTGTCAACAATATCAAACCTAACCTAGAACTATTGTAAGTCATTACTTACAATAGTTCTTCCGTTATAACCAAATAGTTATCCACAGGATAGGCGTACGCTGATGTTTACCTACAGTGACTTGCTGAAAACGATTTTTTTTATTACTAGTATTAGACTAACCAAGATTAACAAGAATAAAATAGGCAATCTGATGGACCATATCGTGATTTAGAAGAAACGATGCTAGGATATTTTTATAAGTATACGATTTCAAGCTCACCTGGTCATTCACAAGTATCTGGTTATAACAAAACGCACTTATTAAATTGCAGATGACAATTCAAAACTTCTATGTGTGTGCTACGTGTGTAATGCGTGTGTATGTAGTCATGTGTCAAAATATGAGTTGTGACGTCACAAGTTTTCCAAAGGCAGTTTTAGGTGAAAAGCATCTGTCAAATAGTACATTACTACAGAGGCCGGGAAGTAGGGGGTTGCCGGCTGAGTACATATAGACATTAGGGGATAGTCACGAGGCTGGCAACCCCTTTTCACGCTGTGGTATGTATAGTGCTTTTCTCAAACATGCAATGAAATAAATAAGAAACTTATCAATTTTTTTTTGGGATATAGGTGAGGCAATACTGTCTTCGTAAACTTGTATTAATAATATAATGTACTTACGTAGGTTTTTATCTAAAATGATACAATAAGATCAATAAGCCACAAACGTACAACCAAAATTTGCATAATTTTTTAGAAAACAACCAACGTTCCCACTATTACGACTAAGTATATATTCATTTTGTTATTAAGTAATGAATTATCCTATCAACAAACTACAACAAAAACATATTAGACTTACCACGTAATCAAAAATATGCGTAAAAACATTACGTTGTGAAGTGTGGATAGCTAAATTCTGACTGCATTTCATTGTCACTGAACTGCTTTTAAAAATGTATAACTATTACGTACGTCGGCCATTTAAGTATAATTTTCACTTGCATTTGAACAACATCTAGACCAAATTCACTTTTATTGTACCTATAGTCAAATTGTTATAGAATAAAACAAATTGACATTATAATTCACAATAATATACGCAACATAATAAAATATTGAGAATGTTTTTAAAATTTTCCCACTAAAATACTTGTTTTTCACAGTAGGTTGCACTTAAGGCTACACGAGTTAAAATTAAGAAGAAAAATGTACATGGTGACTGAATAAATTCAGAACGTTACAAATATTGTCTATGGCCTCTGTTTATGCATTATTATAGAAAATATTTACAAGAATCAGAACCCTCCGAATTTATTTCGTAACTATAGATTCCAATTCTTAGCTCCATTCTCAGCTCGTGTGTAAATAGCCCTTGTTGCTAATATTTTAGCTTGATAACCAACCTTTCACGAAAAAAAAAACAGCTGTTCCTATAACCGGTATTAGACATTACAATTTGTAGGGCCCAATCTGTCAGGTTGGGAGGTGTAATAAGAGTTAGGGCCCTTAGAGAGCTGAAGGAGAGTTAGAGAGAGGCAGGGTACACAACAGTTTGGGCCCTACAAATTGCAACGTCTAATACCCGTTTTTAATCTGCCACCATCTTTACAATTTAAAATTATAGGATTTTGTTAATAATTTGTTATTTTTTATTTTCATGTCGTTTTATATACAAACGAAATTGCAAAATATATTATATTGTTTTTTTTTAATAGGCGTAAGTAGTGGCAGAATGTCAATCGAACCAAAAAGTAAATATCGCTTATAGCCTTAAATGGCTGAACGCCATGATCCTGTGCCACAAATATATGTGCAATGGAAATTAAAAAAAGAGGCACTTGCCGGCCTAGGCCTCCAAATTTGTATGAAATTCCATTATCGACCTCTCGTGTAGCCGCACCTGAAACGTCATACTTCGCAGCCTATTATAAGGAACATAACATCAATATTTCATTACATGTTTGAGAAAATATATTTTGTCATCATCCCATATTTAAAGCCCCTTTCGAGGCAAAACAAGAATTGTAGGGTAATGTTTGGTCAATACCAAACGTACTTGCGTTGCAAAAAATTGGAAACAACCCAATTAGTGCAGTCACGTATATATATGTATTTTGCGTTGCTGTTCTTAAAATCACTAGTTTAATTTCAACGGTATCGTTTTAACAGTGTAAACGCAAACTAGATACTTTGTTTAACACACTACGTTAAACAAAGTATCTAGTAATTAAAATGTACTGTGTAATTAAACTTTGTTGGTCGTTCCTTTTAATAATTGTTCCAAAGTGGCGAACACACGGTAACTGCAATAAAATTAAAGGCTGGCTGTAAAGCTAGACTGAAGTTAGTGCCATGAAATGGACTACAGTATGAGGTTTTAAAAAAAAACCGGCCAAGTGCGAGTCGGAATCGCGCACTGAGGGTTCCGTACACACCTGTAGGTATATAGGGGTAGTAACTTTAAAAATATTAAAAATATTTTTATTATATGTTGTAACTAAAAATTTACGGTTTTCGCATTTTTTCCTTTATCTGTGCTATAAGACGTTGCTTCGGCATAAACGGCTGTATCTTTTGATTGCGTTGGCTTAGAAGTCTGATTTTTCACAGCTCCAAGGGACAGTAGACCTGAGTATTTGATATAAATTTCAGCTTGATACCTCCACGCGTTTCTGAGAAAAATGGTCTTGATAGACAGACAGACAAACAGACAGACGGACAACAAAGTGATCCTATAAGGGTTCCGTTTTTTCCTTTCGAGGTACGGAACCCTAAAAAGAGTGTTTTAGTTCTGAAAGGGTCGGCAAGGTGCGTGTGAACCAGCTGTAATTTCAGGCGACCATAGCCTGCAGTAACTGCTTGCCATCAGGCGGGCCGTATGCATGTTTGCTACCGTCGTAGTATTTAAAAAAGTCCTAATAATATTTTTCTGAAAATAATAATTTTATTAAACAAAATTATGATTTTATCATATTTGCTCAATAAACAAACTAAAACATATATTTACGTTTCTAAATATGCATACAGGGTGGTCCAAACCTTGACGTCAAAAAAATTTTTTTAGATACCTCTCGTCGTGGGCTATCAGAATATACCCCATGTATGTTAGCCGATTTTTCGTAGTTTTCGAGTTATGAATTTTTTTAATTTTGTTGAAGTTCTGGGTGAAGCAATTAATTTATTTAAAAAAAACTATTGAACTTTTTTCATTTTTTCTTTTTGTAGTACAATCCTTAACAAGCAGCGCAGTTGCAAAAAAAAAACAGCATCCTCACTTGGCTGCGAGTTGGAAAAAAAAGACAAAAGTGAAAGTTTTACGTTCAAGCATGTCAAGCTTAGATTTTTGCGCTTAAATAAAAAAAAATACAAACGATTTCAAGGACTTTTTGTTATTTTAGAAACTGCTAGACCCGAAGTTTTTTTAAAGGTAAAAAAAGTGACACTGAATTAGTCATAATTGGTCAGAGTCGTCGGTTAATCAAAATGATGGTTGGTCAATCACATGTCACAACATTGAATTCTCGTGGTAATTTCTGTGGTTGTTTAACGTTAGGAATAATAAAATAAAAGATTTTTTTTAATGAATTACTTATTTGGGAACTTTCCACCTCAGTTCCTTTGACCGGCGACTCTGTCCAATTATGAATATCTAATATATATAATATGAGTGTCACTTTTTTTTACCTTTAAAAAAAACTTAGGTTCTAGCAGTTTCTAAAATAACCAAAAGTCCTTAAAATCGTTTGTATTTTTTTTTATTTAAGCGCAAAATCTAAGCTTGACATGCTTGGACGTAAAACTTTCACTTTTGTCTTTTTTTTTCTAACTCTCAGCCAAGTGAGGATGCTGATTTTTTTTTGCAACTGCGCCGCTTATTAAGGATTGTGCTACAAAAAGAAAAAATCAAAAAAATTCTATAGTTTTTTTTATAAATTAATTGCTTCACCCGGAACTTCTTAACAAAAGTTAAAAATTAAAAAAATCATAACTCGAAAACTACTAAAAATCGGCTAACATACATGTGGTATATTCTGATAGCCCACGACGAGAGGGATCTAAAAAAAAATTTTGACGTCAAGGTTTGGACCATCCTGTATAACTTCGGGCAATTTAAGAATCAATCGTAAAATATAACGACATGTTTTGGAAGATTTCGAAAGCGAAGATTAAATAAGTGTTTTTATGATAAATTGGAAACGTCTTCATCAAACTAACCGGTTAATAAACTGCTTATAACAAATATGTTAACCTTATTTCATAAACTGTAAACGTTTCGATGTGGAATAAATAAATAAATATTATGGGACAATCTTACACAAATCAACCTAGTCCCACGGTAAGCTCAATAAGGCTTGTGTTGTGGGTACTAGGCGACGATGTATATAATAGATATATACACATAAATACTTAAATATATAGAAAACATCCATAACTCGGTAACAAATATCTGTGGTAAACACAAAAAAATGCCCTGACCAGGATTCGAAACCCGGGACGGGGCTGCTTCGTAGGCAGGATCACTACCGACTAGGCTAAGAGGCCATTAGAATCGATTTAAAAAATGTAAGAAACCGCAAAAACAAACTGCCTTTCTACTTTCTACACAGTGTACGCTCTTACGCACTCAAGATAAAGAGATCGTGATAAATATTTTACATACAAAGCTTATTATCTTTAACTAGGTTTGTTTTCTCGAAAACTGCTAGCTAGAATGGAATTTATTGTCCCGGTTCCAATTTCCCGCACTTGTGCTTACATATCGAGATAAAAAGCCTCATCCGGTAACCTCATCACGTGTTAACTTTCCGTTTTTTTACCTTTCGATTTAGAAGAAAACGTCAAAAGTCACACTTTCATTGAGCTGAAACTGGTAAACTTTGTACTTATGTTTTGAGTAGGTATACCCAAAAACAGTTTATGTAACTTATACAAAATATACACACGTAATACTGTTTTAAATCCTATTTTATGTAGTGTAGGTATATGAGCTATGAAAACTCTTGGTTAAATTTTGTGTAAAACATATTGGCACAAGTAGGTGCGTCTTATAACGTAAACGCACATTTAGTATAATTTCAATTTACAAACGCTCAAAAGGTATAACGTGAGATATAATGCTATAAACACTGTTTTATATCATATTTTCAATGATTATAACGTAAAAATAATATAACATACGTTTATTTAAGTTTCCTTCGTTTTATACCCAAGTTTCTTTCTGTGTACCTACATATTAAATTATCCATTGATTGTTAGACTATGATAACGACCAACGATAATAGCGCTTTCTCATATAACATACGTTATCCATATCGTTGTTTCGTATAACATAAATTTTGACTAAATTGATTTTGTATAACCTTTATATATAGTCCTCCACATCGATTTCGATGACGGCGACCCCAACAATTAAGGATTTATCCTTTTATGAGCTCTTATGTGGCTGCCCAGACCAAACTTGCTCTTAAAAACTCTTTTGCACTCGAAGCAGTAGAGTTGACCGGCAGCGTTGTGTGTATATATGTAGGAGGGTTTCGGTCTGTCTTTGCATAAATAAATATATATATCGTATTACATCTAAAATAATGACCTGAAACCGTAAAGAAGTTTAGTAACCTAACTTAATACTACCAGCCCATACAATATATACTATTGGAAAGAGGTAAGTTACAACTGTGACCATCTTCACAAAAAACTGCTACCAGAATAGGTTAGGTTACGTTACAATTGCGACCCCCTCCTACACAAAAAAACTGCTGCCAGAATAGGTTTGGTTAGGTTAGAACTGCGACCCCCTACAAAAACAATTTGTACCAGAGTAGGTTAGGTTAAGTTATAACTGCGACCCTTACACAAAAAACTGCATCCAGATTAACCAGAATAGATTTGGTTAGAACTGGGACACTTCATTAACTAGATCAGGCTAGACGACTTTTTTAGTGTATGATATTGGTTATGTACCTATTTATGTAATTTTATCATTATACCAAATGATGGTTATCGTAAACAATATTATATTTTCTTAAGTTCAATTATACATTCCAAAATTATTAAGAAAATTAAGATAAGAGTTCATTTTTTTATACTACGTTGGGGGCAAATATGCGTAAAGTCCCTGATAGCAAGTAGTTATTTTATTACAGCCTATTGACCTTCAACGCCAGCCAGCGTTATTTACATTTATTTATTTAAAGTGCCTATTAAATATGAATACATACTTGCTTTCATTTTATATTCCAAGTGCAACCCCAAAATAGGAAATTCCTTTCTTCATTCGAGTCTACACGTAGGCTGGAAACTAAAAGTCAACAATCGTAATAAAATTCATAAAAAATATTGCGTTGTTTCACAGGATTTATTACCTCACGTCTTCAATAAACTTGGCGGCTGATCTTTATTGTAAAAACATATTTTGCCCGTGCATAAAATTGAATGTTCACATAACATTAAGTATAGGTCTCATAACATTAAGTGCCTTTTATGAAATAAACTAGAATATTAGAGATAAGCATAGGATAAAAAGTACGTACTAGTCAGTAAAATATTTTTAATAAAAACACTGGTCTGATTTTTCAATAAAAATTAAATGTATACTTACGTATTGAATGAATCAAAATTGCATATCGATTTATAACTTGACCAAATAAATAAATAAACATTGTGGGTCAATTTTACACAAATCGACCTAGTCCCACAGTATAGTATGCAGTAAGTTAAATAAGGTATGGTAGGTAGGTCATTATATTTGTATATAATGCTGGATTAATTTTATATGTATGTCTTACTTCAATGTAACCCCTCAAAGTTCAGAGGTTCGAGAACAAAGTTCGCCCCCACAGTTTGTTGTACGAATTATTTTTGGCTAACAATAGCGTATACATTGAATTTAAATACAGGCGACTTTGATAGATTGATGAAATTTCGTTTTATGACAACTGAAATGATTGGAGCGAAAGTTTTTAGATAAGTACGGGCATACGTATAGATTGAACACGCATTTTATTGTATTTAGATTATTTAGGTTAAAATGGCAGTGTTATATCAATCAAATAGGTTGATAAATAAAAATTAAAACATTTTTAAACACAATGATACCAATATATTTTACATTCAATTAATACTGTATTTATATTGACAACATATAAAAAATATTTAATTTTATAGTAATAATATTTTGAACATCGCATAAGTTCTACAGGATTTCCTTGCAAAATACCTGTCTTTGTTATTTTATTTTGCCAGGCCCATCCGGAGATGACTGTACGATTTCAACTTTTATAAGCAGCCCGAGAAATCGGGTGTAGTTGAAATCATGGGGAAATACCCAGCAGTGGGACACATTAATATAAAAGAAGATTAAAACAGTTTTATTTTAACGCAAATTATTTCTTCAGATTCCACCAGGAAAACTGGATGGGCTGACACTCAAGCTGTCGGTCCTGGATTCTGGCCGCGTAGGCAAAGGAAAGCAGCTAATCGGGCACCTGATCTTGCCCCTCTCGGAACTAGAGGGCATTGCTCCTGACGAAGAACCACAGCTCTACAAAATGGATATAGAAAAGGTAACATTAAATTTTCACCACATTTTTTTAACACAAAAAAATATTCAGACTGATTTCATTTCATTATACACTTTATTGGGGCAAAAATACCAGCGCAAGAAAAAAGGTAATATAATTACTTTTACCTATGTTCCAGACTTAACCATTTAACAAAAACCCTTGTCCAAACAACGATTTATTTATTTATTACTTCTAGATTTGCTAGCGTAAAAATTACATGTTTTGGTGAAACTATATAACGGGTGATAACAAAAAAATGAGAATTCTTTCAGAGGCGAAAAAAAAATTCTTCTCTACCTTTTTTTGAGTTTTGGATGTTCTTAGGCAATTCACACATAATAGTTATTTACAAAACCATCAATGGACATAAGAATAGGGCCCGTGGTCAGCTGTTCGTCAAAGTTTAGACACAATGTCCGAGCAAGATCGTTGGACGGCATGTTTTTCCCTTTTGTGCACATATGACCTTGATCCCTTTTATCAACTGGGTAAAATTTTTAGCTCTCCGATTGTTTAAATACTAAATTACGACATGACTAAAAAATATTTAGCATCCAGCCACATTGTGAAAAAAATTCGAGGTATCGGATTTTCACTCGACGTCTCAAATTAATGATTTTCATGTGTGATTTCGAATCGTCCAGCGACACTGTGATATAAAATTTATTTTTGCTGATTTATGTATTCTAGTAATCTTATCTGCTGGCGGCATTCTAGACCTATCTTTTTAAACATCAACAAATGTAGGTACCGTTGGAAAACTTGAATTTTTTCGTGGCAACTGTTGGCTGGTGGAATCATCATCATTAAAGATGCAATTCTGTTTGTTCAGTCTTCCCTTGGTCATTATGTTTGCTAATCTCCCGCTACCATTTCTGTAAACTACAGTCAGGGATGTAAGAATTCTACAAATAGTAGATACGGGTACATTTTCCTTTACTAAAATGACATACACAGTGGTTTTTGTCCATGTATAAGTTTGAAATATAAAAAAGTACAAGGGATTTTCGCATAGCTTCTTGTTTCGACACCATTTTTTACAAATACAAGTGCTTGAAAAAATAAAATAAACAAAATAAAAGAACCTCTAAGACATCGCCACAACTTCATGAACAAACTATTTTGTTTACGTAAATAGTTTAATTTTTATGTCTAAAGAAAATTTCTCTCATTTTTTTGTTATCACCCGTTAGATATCAAGATTACCAAGTCTCCCCTAGGGATCATCCCTCACCAGGTTCCCCTAGGAACGTTCTATACGTAGCACGTACCTAGACTCTTACTAAGAGAAATTGCGTAGAAACCAAAATATTTTTTACACAATTTTGTTAACACTTTTAACATATAGCGCCTATTATTATTTGATGAAGTCCAAGATTTTTCGTAATAAAAATATTATTTTAAACAGGAACTTCAAGAACCCACATCGGACTTAGGAGAAATATTGGTGTCGTTCCTGTATAACGAGAATCTACATCGACTCACAGTCACAGTAATAGAAGCCAGAGGAATAAAGGTAAACTCATTTTTTACTTACATATGTACATTTTATAATAATTAAACTTTTTTACGTTGAAACGGCACATTTAATTAAAATGTGTTTGCCCTTTAGACTACTCGCTCAATAGTAAACTTAAATTGTAAAACTACGTCCATCTATTATATATTTTGCTATTGGCGCCAATTTCCAGGCGCGGATACCGTGGGGGGGGGGGGGGGGGCAACATGGGCAATTCCCCCCCCCCCCCCCCCCATCCTGAAACGCAAACCTCGTATACTACGGGGCCCATAGGTGCGGACCGCGAGATTCTTTGTGAAGGAAAGTGCCCCCCCCCCCTGAACGAAATCCTGGATCCGCGCCTGACTACCAGAGACTTCCACCCATTGCCGCAGAGTAGACTGGGTGTAAACGTGACATGAAATCTACGAGAATTTATTGCCACTAAATCTTAGTTTACCTACACAAGTGAAGCCCGAACTTTGGTTTGAACTCCATGGAACTTGCATTAAAGTTAGTTGTGTGGCCTAGATACCTACTTACTCGTATCCTCACGTTGAATGTTGTGTTATGTCGTGTTATGTTAAGACCAGAATCCTCGTATATTTTTCTTAGTAAATACGTGACATTTAAAAAGGTAAATTGATGCAACTTAATTAGAAGATTTACCTTTTGTACATACATATTAATTACTTAAGGCTTAGTACTTGTGACGTAGACATCTCTGAACAATTAATTTGGTATGCCTCAGGAAGCTGTTTGTTTGTCATTTATTTAATTATAAGAGATAATTCTGCGTCCCATGTAGCTTTGTAAGGATTCGTACATACTAAGCACTTGCTTGTATTTGGTTTGCCTTTAGGGAATACGTGTCGTGCAAATATAAATTAACGAGCTTAAACTATTAGTTAATAGATAATAAATAATATTATGTGACACTTTAATTTTACTCGTGTTATAATGTTTAATTTATGTATATCCATAGGTAATGACAATAATCTAAATAACTTAGACATCTATGTGTCTAACAATTCTGCGCTTTACTGTAATGTAAAAGTAAACAGTAGTTATTACACTGAAAAGAATGACCGGCTACTAATTTCGGTGTATACGTATTTTTATCAGTTGTTTGTGAATAATTAACCCTTTGTTAATTTTCGTATAGTCACGCTTGCTTAAAAACGTACAAAAAAGAAAAGTTGTTGTTACAGGTTATGAAATCCCATAAATTTTTCTGCTATGTTTATAAAGTACTTATTTACTTTATCGGCCGAGTAGGTAGACGTGTTTCATATTTTCCACACACGACTCATGAAAGAAATGTGAATTAATGTGTATTATTATAATATAATTGTATCTCTGCATTACGTGGTTTATTAAAATTGGGGTAGTGTGGGTCGGTTAATGATAATGGGGTATAAAGAATCTGGTCAACATGGTGCTAAACCTATAGGCCACTAGACACTGTAATAATGTCATTTCTCGACTCGTCCTTGAGAAGGACTGAGGAGAAATGAGTTCTCCAGATACTGTCATTATTACTGACAGTGTCAGGCCCTCTTATTGATGAGCGCAGTGCATGGCATAAAAACATGCGTTGTGAATATTTTGGGGGGAAATACTTTTGTTCCTTTACAATAATTTCATGCTTCAATTCGTGCTTTAATATCAATTGTATCTTTTCTCAGTTGGACCCGTCTACAAGCAAACGCGAAATGGTGGTCCGCGTGACGCAGGAGCGCGCATGCCGCGGCGTGCGCGCGCGGCGGACGGCGGCCGTAGAGGTCGCAGATGACGGAAGCGCGATGGTTTCCGAATGCTTCCACTTCAGACTGCGCCCGGATGAGCTACATACCACGAGTGTAACCGTGCAGGCGTTGCAACCACACTCGGTGTATGCCAAAGGTAAAACTTCACCTCAACTTTATGTTAACTAATCCATACTAATCCGAGAACCACAACGTTTGTTTTGTAATATAGTCATAGCCTCATAGGGAGCGTCGAGGAATATAGCCCGCAGCGTTTTTAGGGTTTCGTACCCAAATGGTAAAAACCGGACCCTATTACTAAGACTCCGCCTGATCGTCTGTCTGTCCATCTGTCACCAGGCTGTCTCTCATGAACCGTGATAGTTAGACAGTTGAATTTTCATAGATGATGTATTTCTGTTGCCGCTACAACAACAAATACTACAAACAGAATAAAATAAACATTTAGGGGGCACCCATACAACAGACATTATTTTTTTGCCGTTTTTATAGATCAGGTACGGAACCATTCGTGCGCGAATCCAACTCGCACTTGGCCGGTTTTTTTGTAATTAATATTAGCTAGGTACTATCATATGCAGAATGTCATGTTTGTACTGGACTTATTAGCGTACACAACGCGCATCCAATAACAAAGAGTGGGTTTCAAAATATTTTGCTCCAAATTCAGTTCTGCTTCGATAGAGATACAGATGAAAATCGCTTTTTACAAGGCATTAGCAAAATGTCTGTATTATTTTCATTGTAAGCTATTAAGCAAATTAAAAAATAAGCCCTTGTCACAACAAACGACCTCACATTTGTGTGGTAAAACCGCGTTTATTGTTAAATATTCAGATGCACAGAGGCGATGTTCTGTTTAAAACATAACGTTACCAGTCACCAAACATTTTTTTATAAGAAATTAAATTTTTCTTAGTAATTAAAATAACTAAACATTAATTGTGCATATATTTCATTGAGTTAAGTTATATCTATGTCATTGGTTTCACTTTTTTGCCTAATAAAATTTTTTTCAAGTTTAAAAATATGTAACACTACATTTTAAACCATTTTTAAAATCTATCTGCTGCAAACACTAATATTTACAAGTTTTTATATGTAATATATGAATATTATAATAATGCATATTGTAACCTAGAGGGTAATTAACATTACGAACGAGGGTGTAACAGAAACCCGAGGTCCAAGCCGATGACTTTTATGACTAGAATTGGCAATATTCTTGCCCTCCAAACTATATGCACTCTTTTTCAACACACCTGCGGAAACAATAAAATTCAAAGACAAAAAATAAGAAAGATATACGAAAAAAGCCCAAAATTCTGTAGGGATTATGCTATTACTATAAATCCCGCTACGCCCGCGTGGATTGCCGATCATATGAGCAAATGTGACAAAATACTAGTTAATTCCCAATTTTACACCAAACCACACTAAATGCCTGAAAATCAATATTCCGGATGTTTGCAGATACGAGTACGTCAAATGTTATTTCGCCGTAAAATTTACACAGCCTCGTTAATAATAATACGCCATTCATATTCTATGAATTTGGTCCCTGAAAAGGGTAAATATTTGCGTGACGAGCATGTGTATTTGATTTAACCCGCAGTCCTGAAAATGTTATCACAGAATATTCTAATAATACCATTGACAGGAGTTCCTTCAAAATCAATGTTTAACCACAGAATAAATAATAGTACAAGTACAGAAGATTTTCCTTCCTCAATTTGACATTTACCTACTTACAGAGATGAAAACGTTACGATATAAAAACGTTTTACAAAAAAAGATAAACCGACTTCAAAAAGGACAAAATAAAATATTATATTATTTATATGAGTTACAAACTGATATGTTTGAAGTCGGTGCCAAGCCAAATTTAGAAGAGTTAATACGAACGAGGCTATGTGTTCAGTGAATTGTTCTTCATACTATACACGGTGCCCGTGAGCATTGCAAGAGATTTTAACCACGCATTTCTGAGGTCAAAAGAATGAAAAAACATTATATGACTTTTGTTGTAAAACGCCAAAAAAAAATTTTTTTTTTACTTTTTTTTTCACTTTTTTTTAATGCTGTTCTACATAAAAAGTAAATGTCATTAGAAAAAAGTAACGGAAAAAGTAAATTGCTACATTTTTTCTCGTAAAAACTAGTCCATGCAAAGTGTTTCTTAGGTCTTTGATATCAGTCAATAAGAGATGTCTAGACTATGCCCCATACCGGTGAGATCGCCATCAAACAATCATTTTACACTGAGAAACAATTCAAAATGCAATTTTTTGTAAGTAGTATTTACTCTGAAACTATGGCGAATTTCGGAAAAGTTTAAAGGACATTTTGTTCTCTAAATATGATAATGAATACACTGTTAAAGTCTCTCGCAATGCTCACGGGCACCGTGTAGAACTATTCTAATACGGTATTGATTGCATGTAGGTATTAATTCAATTACAGAAAGAAAGTATAATCATGCGTCTTATGATGTTTGTTAATTTAATACTGATCTTTCTATACTCAGACACACTGGGTGTGGGGGCCCACCTTGTCAGTAGAAAAAGGCGCATTATTTAAATTTTCTATGGA
Organism: Pammene aurita; assembly: GCA_947086415.1. Classification (NCBI taxonomy): domain Eukaryota; kingdom Metazoa; phylum Arthropoda; class Insecta; order Lepidoptera; family Tortricidae; genus Pammene; species Pammene aurita. The sequence continues at coordinate 17,130,893 of OX352308.1, forward strand.
ATGTCAACCCTACGCCTTTTACATTTTATTAAATTTGCCGCCTCTGATTTTTGACAAAGTAGACGTGCATCAGAGTATATATACATAGGTAACACATTTCATCAAAATTGGATTAGTAGTTTAGACGTGAAAATGTAACAGATCCAATCACATTCACCTTTGCAATATAAGTATGTATAGATGTTTAGCGATTTTCAGACTTGAAGCTGATTTGACCGGTATTGTAACTTTTTGGCTTGGCACCGACTTCAAACATATTAGTAACTCATATAAATAATATAATATTTTATTTTGTCCTTTTTGAAGTCAGTTTATCTTTTTTTGTAAAAAGTTTTTATTTTTCCATTTTTAGTAGTTATATAAGTATCATAATCGGATAACGGTTCCCGGAATAATCTGTCAAGATATATATGAAAAAGTTCATAATACGGACTCAATCTAAGGAAAGTTCCACATATCATATGTGGTCTTCATCATTAGGTCCACTCCATCAAATTGGTGGTTTTTGAGAGGAAATGCCTGAGTTGCTTAAAAAACTACCAAATCATCATACATGTGCCTTTAAAAATTGAGGAGTTCCCTCAATTCCTCATGGATCCCATAATCAGAACAGCGCCAGATTAATGTGGGACCATCTTCGAAGTAGTTCCTTTCAACCAATAAAATAATTGCTCAAATCGGACAATGGGTCTCGGAGTAATCGCTGAACATCCTACATTAAAAAAACATCATTATCATTAAAACAATCATAATCTTCGTCATCAGGTCCACTCTATCAAATTGGTGGTTTTTCGAGAGGAAATGTTTGAGTTGCTTAAGAAAACACTCAAATCGCCATACATGTGTCTTTAAAGATTGAGGAGTTCCCTCAATTCCTCATGGATTCCATCATCAGAACAGCACCAGATTAATTTGGGACCACCTTGGAAGTACATCCTTTCAAACAAAAAAAGAATTATTCAAATCGGACCACGAGTCTCGGAGTAATCGCTGAACATCCTACATGAAATAAAATCATCATCATTATCATCAAAACAATCATCATTATCAGGTCCACTTCATCAAATTGGTAGTTTTCGAGAGAAAACTCTCGAGTTGCTTAAGAAAACACCCAAATCACCATACATGTGCCTTTAAAAATTGAGGAGTTCCCTCAATTCCTCATAGATCCCATCATCAGAACAGCACCAGATTAATATGGGACCACCTTGGAAGTATATCCTTTCAAACAAAAAAATAATTATTCAAATCGGACCACGCGCCTCGGAGTAATCGGTGAATATACATAAAAAAAGCCCAAACCGAATACAGAACCTCCTCCTTCTATGAAATTGAAGTCGGTTAAAAATAGGGTTTTCAACGCGCGCGTTAACTGGCATAAAAATAATTTAGAAATAAACCCTATTAACAACCGACAATGACCTATGACTTTAAAAACGTCACTCTCGAACGCACCCATAAGGTGATTAGCTATGTACCAACCCTTCCCTCATTAGCTCCCACGGTGCGGTAAGGTTTTACAGTAATTCGACGGCTAAACGTTGACAGAGACGTCTCCGTACAATTTTGTCTTTCGACTTTCTAGAGTTGTTAAAATTGGGTTAAGCTAGATTGCTGCACCTGTCCCAATCTGCTTCAATCTGCCTAATCCGGTAGTCATTTTCTATAGACAAACGTTTAATTTATTACCATTATTACCCAACTATTTGAGTACCTACAAAACTAAGTATTACTTACTATACTCGTTAACCTAATGAGGATTTCATATTATCTGTGACCGTGGCTCAAA